>JAKGSA010002707.1:0-14226 GCA_033558755.1 Philaethria dido
GTTAAAATAGTTTCATTTAATATGTATTTGAACAAATTAACGGTAACAAGTGATTTATTGCAATAAGCAACATGGACCACAACAGATATTTGTATATCTTTATATAAGCTTATGTAGCGATACGTAAATAGCTCAGACCGGTAACAGTCGTTCGAGATTTCCACTATCTGAGAATCCGCTTGTGTTTATTGTTTTGCTTACATATGGCCAATATCTAAAGTGCATTGTTACAAAGCTAAAGTAATAGGGTAACTATAAAAAATATTAAAAAATGATATAAATGCACCTTTGTAGAATCGTTAATACTAAACTAAACTGTAAATAACATTAGGTTCAAATCCCAATATGAACTTTCAACTTTGCTATATAGAAGTTTCCTCGATCTAAACATATGAAGTGCAAGGTTGGTATGGAATGAGTGTTGATTCGGAAATTATAAAAAAATATTTTACATCAAATCTGGTCCTACTCTTAGATAGAGTAGTCTTAGAGAGGAGATAAGAATACATTTCTTATTTAATCTACTTATCAGATGATGATGTGTATCGATTATTTCGAAAACTATATTTAAAATATTTATTGCACTTATTATACAAATATAAAAGCATCTTAATGACACTCGAACTAAGTATTAATCAAATATTAACAGATTATAAAAAGACTTTAGTTGAAGTTCACCGACTCGAAGTCATGAGTCAGACTCATTTGCCTTAAACGTACTCGCAAAGCTAATAATAAATCGTTTTCACACATATGGTTTTGTCCCCAATGTTATTTTCATTAAAACATACTGCGAGATACCAAAATCATACTACTGCTTAAAAATATTAAGATTCTTAGTTATGTCGTCTAAAACCAGCTGCTTTTCTTATTTAAAAGAGGATTTATAAGTGGAGGGAAAAAAAAAGTTTATATTTTTTAAAGCTTAATAAAAATAATTCAAAGCCTGTAATGTTTCAAAACAAAATGTATGGGTTAAAAGTCACGCAAGCATTGTTCAAGCTAAATAAAACCACGCCATATGGCGTACATGTTGATAAGGCACTCTGAGATTTGCAAGATGTTTCTTTAAAGCAATATTTAGGGCTACCGTTATATAAAAAGGATAAAGTATGGTATATTGTTTATTAGTAGTAGTATAATATTTATTTGGTATAAATAATTTTTCTACCTTGAATTTTTTTTATCTACATCATGCGAAGGGTGGAAAGTAACTTTACCGTATAGCAACTTAGGCAGAGAGAAGTTACTGTCAAGACACTCCGTTTTACACTTTCAAATATTGCGTGTTATCTAAGGAAACTAAATGCCGCTCTTTATCCTAACAGAACTGAGAAATTCAAATAATATAAACATAAATACGTTATCGTGTGATGATCGAACCCATACTCATCGCGTTTACAGACATATACTGGTCCGCTGCGCTATGTTAACGTCATTAGTTACAACGTTTAATAATAATTCTATTATACTCATCGTACCTAAATATTAGATATATGAAAGGATCATTAAATTTCGAAAAAGTTGTACTTGTGAAATTCACTTATTTTTTACTGATAAGAAATAATTATGCGAAATCTACTTCTAAATAAGTACAACTTAAAATAGGACACATTAATGCAAATCGATGTTTAGAAGTGTTATGGAACTCAGCCAAGAAGCCCTTTCCTTTCTGTGCACCTAAACATACCATCAATCTATTATCTATCTGCCTTTGTACTAATTAAAGCTAGTTTTTTTTTTTAATTTTCAATGACACTGATGTCCAAGAACATTTTAAATATCAATTTATTCATTTGTTGGTAAGCAAGATTTGATATTTGTTTTGCATATTTATGTGAAAATAATCTCCTTCGTAAATTTCTGTAAATAAATACTAATGAATACTTCAGAATTTACAAAAACAAAACTTTTAATTTTAACTAAAATCACTTCAACTGAACGGATCGAATACTTACGCATATGGCAAGTGACATCAGTCGATGTTTCCTTTTAGGACGTACAACATTTCCAAGAATCTGGATAAGTGGCGACGGTAAATGCCTAAACTAACTGGCTGGTAATAACTTGTTTTGTAATTCTTAAGTCAAATATCACATCAAACTTTGGAAATATTTGAAATATTATTAATTATTTACTCGACGTTAGATCTAAATCGAAATTCATCAAAATGATTAATTTCTAAAGACATCTTATTAGCTTAAAATATTCTATGTGACATATTTACCTATTAAAGACTTATAATTACAAGCGGAACGGCATTGTTGAAAGAGAATGGAGTGTCTCAACACTAGGTTCTCTGGTTCCCTCTGCCTACCCCGCTATATGCGGGATACAGCGTGAAGTTAAAAAAAAAGAAAAAAAATTACAAAAGTTCATTTGTAACAAGAATAAAATAGAATTCAAACTTCGACTTTAAAAAAACCGAATCTAATAAAATGTGCTAAAAAGTAAATTAATTACAGATAACTCAAAAACTACTCGTCAGATCTTGACTAAATCTAAATGGGACCACATCAGAAGCACTAGCTATCATATAAAAAAGAATCATCAAAATTGCCCCCCCATTAAATAGTTAACACACATAAAAATAAACTACCCTTCATTTCAATTCAGAATTTTCTCCTTTTTTTAAGTCGATTAAAAGAAGGCAGTATCTTTTGAACAATAGTTGTATAGTTAACTGATTTTGTAACTAAAATTATTTATTACTCGTGAACCAGTGACAGGTGGACTGTGGTCAAGTGTAGAGTAACGAATAAAGAAGTTTACCTTCAAGATATTGATGTGAGGGCAAGAATGTTATAACCAAAACGCAAACCATTTAAAAAGTGGACGGCACAAATACATTCACTAACAGAAACCACAAATCAAATTCAGGAGTTCGGGTAGCATATTTCAAAACTCTTAAACACGGCTCAATACACTTAAAGAAAATATTTCTAAATTGAATGTTCTATATACATACTTCTTTTAATTTTAACATAGAATTCAAAATTAGTCAAAAACCGAAAACTACATACAGGTTACAATTTCTCTTACCTTATAATCCAAATAGAAGCCCGGAAATGACTGTAGGAAGCATGTAAAAGAAAGCTTATATGTGTTATCTTGTTCTCAGTAACTTAATTAAAATTAAATAAATAATAATATAGCTCCATATATCACTTCATTGGCCATTATTACATTATAATACTTCAATACTGTTTTAAGGTTCTTTCAATACATTAAATGAAATAAGAAGTAGATTTTATCATATTGTTCACCTTTCAAAGCTCACGGTCATTGTGGTGCGTTGGCCGTGAGATTTGAAAATATTGCGTTAAAACAATATATTACAGGGCTTTGACATATAATGTTTATTGTATTGAAGTACTTAATATTTAAAACGCATTTTTAAATATTTACCAATTTTACGCTTATTTATAAATTATTAACCAACAAGAGCTTTTCAAACATTCTTGGTAGTTTGTGTGAGTTGTGACTAGTGTTAAGTAGATACTTAAAAAACGTTGACCTATCTAATTTATGTTCCAAAACTCTTAGTAAGACCTCATTCTCCTTAACGGATATTCCCAATACCCATTAAAAGATATCGCTAATTCTATGGACATTAAGATAAGATACTATGTAAATAGTGGACTGGTTTTCAGTTCGCTAGTACACAGGGAGTTGAATTCAAAGAGGTTAAATACATCTTGTTTATTTTATCTATAGCTAGTTAGGCCCTTAAGAGGCTCTACAACTCTTATTGTGTAATTATCATCGAGCTTATAAAGCTGAGTCATGAACTTGATGAACTTATAGATATTGCATTTGTATTTAGCCCTTTAATTTACTTGATAAAAAACAATAAATTATATGCCATATATTGTGAAAAAATCTAATAATATTAAATTCACAATTAATACTAATTATTTAGTAAGCTGCGATAAAATATTTCTCCAAGACAAATATACGTACTAACATAAGCTTATTACATTCACAAGCAGAATACTACCAATAGGACGGTTAACTTTGATTTATGCAGAAAACCGGAGTACGCCTACGTGGTGAGCGTCTGTTTATTCTTCAAGAAATGTGTTATGTACATATTGAAATACATTTAAGAAATATAAAAGAACTTTAGAAGTTTAACTCAAATAAAATTCAAATTAACAATATTAGCAAATTTCCAAGTAATTTTAATATACCGTAGTTGAGTCAATTACGAAGTGTGATGTTTTATTGGTTATATCAATGATCAATTTAGTAATTTAAAAAGATATGTCCATGGAATAAAAAAAATATTCTAACGTAATATGGATCCATGTCTCTTTTCCGCATAAAATAACACAAACTTTTTTTTAGCGTTAGTTTTGTGATATTATGCGAAAAATTGGTCATTAATTTGTGTTGTGTTTATGTGTACTTCAAATAATACTATACTGATAACTTCTAGTTTTCGTTTTAAAAAACTAAATAATTGTTAGGTTTTAAGTTTAGGACACTTAAAAAATATATAAATAAATTTAGATCTGCCACAAATTATCATAAAATCAATTTAAAGTTTAAAATAAAATTACTTAAAGTTTGTTATACCCTTATTATTAAATTATGTTTTAAATGAGAAACTGTTAAGTTTCTCGCTGACTCGTTTTAGTAGATACAACTGTCTTCCGGTACGGTCGTAAGTTTCTGTAGGACATACAATACCGACATTATTCTTTTTCATCGTATTAGTTCATTTAAATGCTCAAATGATAAATGTTCTATAATGCTAATTTGTCATTCTAAATCATGCTAAACTGCTAATTAAAAAAAGAAAATAGCAAAATAAAAACCTATTTCAATAAGAAATTTGTGCAAAAAATTAATATATTTTTTTTTACTATTTTAAAGAATTTTAGGAAAAAGGAAATTAAATTCTTTTCATATGTCACTAACATTTTACCGAATATAAAAGTAAAAGAAAAACAGTTTGAACAATGGCGTAGTGATTATGTTATGTGAAAACTAAAGTGATATAACAAATCTCCGTATATTTAAGAAATTATTGTAATAACGATAATCGAAATGTAAGGTACAACGTAACATTAAAAGTGCGCGCACGCATTGCATGCTCACTTCAAGTTCTATAAAAATACACTGGCACTTTTACCCTATAAGTATATAAAATTCAACTTTCCCGTTTTAAAATATACTTCTAATTACGTAATTTTAATTCTTTTTTTATGAATGAATACTAATTTTTTAAGCGATTTAAAGTCAAAATAAATACAAAATCAACTTTTATGAAAGTTCGTAACAAGCAAAAATCGAGAGTATCGAGAAAAACGATAAATTACCTCAAAGATCAGGAAAGCGGAACCGTTGGTCCAGTATCAGTTTAAATTTATAGACAAAAACAAATAATAATGTCTGCTGAATATTCAATGTTCCGTGCAATGCGTTGGCTATTTTGAAAGGTACTCGTCATACTAATGACGATCATTATACGTATGACATCGGATCTGCATGGCTTGTAATTGCGAATGTAGTACGAATGACCAACTCGCGCAAAAATTGTTTCGAATCACGAGTCCTACATTTATGGATCGAATGAAACAGTTGTAGCAAATTTGTTACGCTCTATTGATGTCAGATTTAATTACTATCATGTCCGGTTTTTGTGCGATTGATTACAAAATATGAAACAACATCTGCGTAATTGAAACTAGCATAAAACTATTTCAACGTAAGAAAGTTAATACTTAATTGTAAAAAGAAAAGCAATATATTTTTTTTGTTGTTATTTTACGTTAATTCAAAAAACGATGTGTAACTTTGTAATTGTACTATAAATAGTATAATATATATTTATATTTTTAATAATTATAGTTACTCACCGCTAACTCCTCACTGGTGTAAGCCGTGAGAGTCCGCCGATCTTGTTGCAGGACACAGTAGAATGGCTCCCAGGAGCATGGAGGCACACCGACCGTGCCATTAACAGCGCTAGTCACTGCATCTGGGACAAATATAAAACATATTATTTATAAGTTCAACTAAATCCAAATAAATAAACAATATTTTTAGAATTATAATAAAGTATAACAATTTCAATGTTACATAAAATAAAGTTAAGAATTAAAGCCTAACTTTACTACAATTATTGCACGTTGCAATTTATGCAATGAAAGTTAATATATATTTAGTGAGGGTTATGTACGATCGGGCTAACCTGGAGTGAAGTTAAGCGAAAAGCGCAAGACAGACAAGAATGGCGTGACTTTGTATCTACCCTCTGCCAAGCTGTGGGGACTTAGGACTACAAGAGAGAGAGAGAGAGAGAGAGATGTACGATCTTCGTTAGGTTTGGTAAATATGTACAGATAAACTATTGCAGGTTAGTCATATGCACCGTTCTATTAACATCACTCGAGCCTATATACGGAGATAATTGAATAGTTATTAAGTCTAATCGACTTAACCTATTTTCTTACATAATTTAATTGCATTTATAGCTAAGTAACAGGTGTTCTACTATAATGAGCATGTTTTTGTATGAATATGACATATAGAGACTACATTAATCTTTTTAATAGGACTTCCTTACATAATAACGCCATTATATTTTGTAAATTAATTTGTACTTTTTGTTATCATCACTTTGTTATTAGTACAAAATGAACTACTAGTGTAAGAACTTAGATATTAATACTTTTATTTATTATGTAATTATAAAAAATAATTAAAAAATGGTTCTAAAAATAAAAAACCTTAAACGTATTTCTTCGTTATCCAAGTGGTCCTGGTTATATGGTAATTGATAATTTTTAAGCAAATCGACAAGAAGTGGGTCAGCAGCTTTACAAGACCTTCCTATGTCCTATTCTATCCATTAATAGATATATAAATAAATATGGAGCTAATAAAAGGGTGTTAAAATTTTGTAATAAATTATAACTTTATTTTCCACTTTCTATTTTAGTAGTATTGCATAATATCACCTATCGAGACAGAGAAAAATATAATATGTAAAACTGCTATACAAAATAGCAAGGTGGGCAGAGGGAACCTGAAAACCTAGTATTAAGACACTCCGTTCCCTACTTTCCACCGAGTGTACGCATTGCGCGTTGAGTGGCGGAACTCAACGTCGCGCTTTGCCTACTTACCAAACCCAGGAATTTAAAGTATAAAAAAATGTATTTTATATATGAGACCCTCTCATCTTTTTTGTACTTAATGGCTACAGTAATCTTAAAAAGTGAAGGAACTAATAACACACGGGTATATTCGACACGATAGTATATATCTAAGTAATATTCAAAGAGCTTTTGCGTCAAGTCGCAACGTCCCATTCCTCCCACCTTCTATATAAGGAGAACAATGATTGTTACCAATTCTTTTGAATGTATATGCGATAACAAAAAGTTACTGTATGTAAGACCAGTAGAAGTAGTTAGGAAATATATATGCATATTACAATAGAGTTCGGTAAACAGTTGTTAACAAACCTAAAATACGACACCCATCTCTTTTTAGCTAAAGATGTAGCTCCTATACACCTGAAATATTTTGTTTTGTAAATCGTCTGCACTACAGTTATTCAAACCCAGTTGCGGTGACCGCAACCTCAAGGTAAATGCAAAAACCGCCAACTATACACGTTTCGATTGCGACGGTGTAAGCCAATAGGATATTGGTAACAATTTCCCCAACAAAGTGAATATTTGATTGTTTTGTAATTAACTCCAGTATTTAAAATTATTTACGGTGGAGTAGTTACTGATATTGACAAGAAATATGCTGAAATCTAAATAACCAACTAACCACAACGTTTCAACAAGTTTTGTAAAGAAAATTGCTATTGACTTGACATTTCAAATGTTCTAGAAATGAAATATAGTCATATATTTACTACAATTTAGCTTATTTAGCGTGGTATATTATTAAATAAGTATAACGTATCTAATAGTTACGGATATAATTACAAGATTTATTATTCCTGTATTACAGTCGTTCTATTCTATTCTATTAGAATCTAAAAATTTAGTTCATGGTGCCATTAGTCTATTTTTTGAGAAGAAATTATCATCTATTTACGCGCAGTACTCAAAGGTGTATTTTAATCTAAAAATATTCTTACAGAACTTTTTATCTTAGTTTCTCGGGATATAGACAGAATATCAATACTCCGCCTTCCAATACTGAAATATCGAGACACACTTAAAGAACATGACATAGTAAGTAGCGGATTCATGCCATATACTCACAACCAATGAAATTAACATTTGGAAGTATCAAAAGCTTTAAATACAATCTACCGGTTCACATTTATAGTCTTCCTGAAACACAAAGACTTGGGGTGACAATTGAAACAATTATTTAGCTAATAAAAATCGTTGATGCGACCCAGTACGCGCTAATATGGATTAATGCGTTCCATTTAATCTATTAAATTCTGACTCAACTACTGTCAACAGAAAAAGTATATAGTGCATTTATATTTATTACTTAATCAATATGAAATAATAATGTACTAATTCCTTTAATTATAATTATCTCGTACCTACTTCAGTGTAATTACTTTAAGAAAACTTCATAATTGAAGGTCTGCAAATATTTACAGCTTTATTTGTTGACCATACATAAAATTAAGGCAACACAACGGATATGTATATTTAGAACTGCATTTCTTACGTCTTTATTTGCATATTACCATTCTTATTTAACGAATAAAGCGTTAGATTTGTATTGTAGTAATTAATTCAGAGTAAGTTCATATTAGTTTAAATTTCAAATATGTAACATCAATCATCGCAGTTTATAAAAAAATGTGCTTTCAACACATCAAATACTTTTAAAGTTTTGCAGTACCCCAATATGAAAATTACAGCCTTTTTTAAAATGTTACACAAAAAAGAATTCTCGATATTTTCCTTTATATATGTTATCTCCTTTTTTTTTCAAAATAAGGCGGAATGAACTGCCATCTCCACTTTTACTTAAAATTATGAATTGCTCATAAACTGACATATCTTTTTTTCATTTCATAACATTTAATTTCATAATAGGATAAACATTCTTAGTAGCAGCCAGCATCCTAATATTTTAAATTAATATTACCAAGAAAAGTCTATACATAAAATAGGAAATGTTATATATACTTGCATCATATCAGGCAATACGACAAACCAACTTGTTTTCGGACGAGTAAAATGACAAAATTATTTATTAGTATTTGATTCTATATTTTGCCTGAGAGCTTCAATAGATTCAGCCCTAATATACTCAGATTTATTAGACAAGTGCTCCTCCACCACTAGGCTTACAGTTCGCAAACAAGAAATACTTGTTCTAACTTACAAATGCTTGGCGGTCATGGTGCCGCTGATAGCGCTAGCGCAAAGCGCGCATCAAGCTCAAATTCAATCAGCCATACAACAATGTTAATACCTAAAGTCCTCGCTAAATCAAGAGTCACCATAACCGGTTTTACATGTAATATAAACCAACTCCTCTAATGACTTAGAAACATTGACTGTATCTACTTAAAGAACGGTTTGCAAGTAGTCAAATGAACGAGAATTACTTGTCTCAACTTATAATAACTCCCAACGACGTGCTCGGCGGATGCAGTGCCGGGATGTGATAGGTTAAAGACGCCGCCACTTGTGATGCGCATCAAAATCAAATTCAATCAACTATACAATGATGGAATGCTTGGCATCTTTGTGAAAATAACGTCGAATGTAAAGTATTTTAATAGGACTACATACTACCATACACTATATAAAAGAACCTTCTAAGCAAAAGTTATGGTCAATTATCAGTACCCTTTAGATATTTATATACTTTTATTACACCAACAGCTGCATCATAATTACACATGTTATGTTGACATTTACAATGACAGGGTGTTAACAATGACAATTACATTTACCGTAGACGTAGATATATGCAACAGGTTACAACACACGTTAATTACTAAGAATTTTTTATATAAAAGATAAAAAGCTATTGCTTAGAAATAGGTGTATTCCAATAAATGTAAAATATTTTAAACTTCATTGAGCCGAATTCAACCACTCAGCACGCAATGCCTCAGTTCGGCGGAAAGTGGGAAACGGAGTGTCTTGACACTAGGTTCCCTCTGCTTACTCTGCTATATGCGGGATACAGCGTGAAGCTATGTATGTATGTATGTATAATGGTGGAATATAAACTATTCTATAATGTTTTCTAATAATAAACTCAAAACTTAACATTCACCTATTTACTCAACGTTCTAATAAATCCAACACGAACTAATTAGTGCCAAGCAACTGAGCTATATTAAGGAATATAATTTATTAGTAAGTCATATTGTTAATACTGCACCATGATGAGCAGTCCGAATTGCACTACGACGTCGTTGATATTATGTGTCGACTAAATGTGTACATAAAGCAAGTTTTTTAGCCTTAGGCCCTTAGCCGTAGTTTAGACAAATATCGCGTCGTTGCTTAATTTAACTCTCTAACATGCTTACAAACGTTCATAAAATGTCCATATATTACTAAAAAAAATTTTTAATATCGTCTACAAAAAATCAATATTAGTTGAGTATACAATGGTTGGTTGTTGTTGTACGTAGCATCGTACGTAGATAAGCAGTAAGTTATTGCGACTTATCGTTAATCCATGTTATTTAAGGTTTCTCTTTCTAATTTCATTCGTATTATTATAGCCGCTTTTAAGTCATTGATCAAATATTGAAACATCCATTTATATTTATATTACATATTCCTAGCAGATATAGATAGAATAATGCTCATATATGTGTATATGGTATATTATGATAATTACAATGTATTTCTTATGCTTGCTTACACCATAATACTGCAACGCTCCCCTATCCTACAAAAAAGTAAGTTCACTGTATCCAGCACGTTCCCTAGACTGTGGAATTAAAGGTCATCCGTTGACTTCGAACAAAGGCTGTCTTTACCTATGCGCAGAGCCTACATGTATAAAACCACAGGTATAAAAACAATGAACTATTTTATACTCCAACTGTTATTGATTTTTTCGTAGACCATATTAAAATTTTAATTTTTCATTGCAGTTATATGTTAATAAAATAATTGTTTACAGTGCTTATTTGTCAACGATTATTTCCTAATTACAAGCAAATACACTTAAAACTCTTAAATTCAATATTAATAAGTATTTCCAGTTAAAGAAACCATATATATTTAAACTCTTTTTTAATATTACAACCGGTTAACTAGCATGTTAAAATTACCAATATAAATGTAATGATATTGAACTAGATCAGTTAAGTCGTGAGAAAATAATCGTTTGCGAGTAATGCGTGGTCAGAATAGATTGAAGCAATTACGCTATTTAAATATATTACGTCTTTTGTAACTCTTTCTTCAACGAGAACAATATGCATGACGTGTATGCTGGCTTCCTGTCGAGTGATTGCTGTGTGGGCGATAATATTCATATCAGTGACTGACGCCTCCAAGCCTGGATGTTCAAATTGCTTAATATTTGTCAAGTAGTGCTTAACATATCTTGAGAAATCTGCCCGAGCAGTTTTTTTTTATTTTTTTATTTATCTGTTGAAGAGCAGTACCTAACTAATTAAAAAAAAATATACGGAACACCTATTATAGTTTACGACGTTGAAGTTAGTATCTTTTTTCGTATAGAAAATATTTTGACAAGTCGAAATTCTTGAAGATATATCTTACAAAATTACCCATCGTAAATCTACACGTGTCACCGACGTGGTATTCCGTGCTTCGAATATAAATACCGAACTTAATAGAGATGGATTCCCGTTGATAGGTTGGAGCTTTTATCAAATAACGCCATGTTTAATATATTGTATTCAAATAACGTACCCAATATGTACACTGCGTGCTTATAGAGGTCAAAAATTTTGGTATCATCACCATTCAAGCTTACCGTTTCTTACACGTTTAGTTCACAGTCATTTTTTAAGGTTAACAAATGGGTTGCAGGGACCGTGTAAATAATAAAATATTGTTATTGCAGTCATTTATTTGTTTTATTAATATTAGTCCAATAAAAAAATATGGGCTGGGCACATGATGAGGAATAAAAAAGAGAAGTGGTCCAAGCAAGTGACGATCTGATACGCAAGGGATGGAAAGAGGAAAATAAGAAGACCAATACTAAGATGGGAAGATGATATAAAAAGAATTGCAGGAACCACATGGGTTAGGAAGACAGAAGACAGAGATGAATGGAAAAAGCTGGGGGAGGCCTATGCCGATAGGCAAACTGGCAATAGCGAGACAGTTATTTAAAATATACAAATATGTAATTGTAAATGTTAGATTATATTAGATGTTAAATGTTATTTAAGGAATGCCAGAAATAAAGGCTATTTGAATTTGAAAAAAATATGTTCCTCATTGAAATTACGTTAATTATAGATTATATCCAAATAGGCGTGTACACCATATAAAACACTTATAAATGAAGAGGATGTTTTAAATTTAAGTCATTAGCGTTCGGAGTCCATTAGGAGTATACAAATAAAACCTGTTCTCTATGAGTAGAATTTTTGAGCTTCTAAAATAAATAGTTATACATCTTAAATTAGATAAGACCTACAAAGTTTTATTTTTTTTTTTTTATGGATACCGGATGGCAAACGAGCAGAAGGACCGCCTGATGGTAAGTGGTTGCAACTTCGCCCATAGAACATCTACAACACAAGGAGATGTACTAGATGCGTTGCCAACCTAGAGGATACAGATGGAAAGGGAGGATAATGTATTAGTCGCTATCGGAACCACCACATTTTGGGGGAAAGGATGGGTGGGAAAGGGGAAAACCTAGCTTACACATGCCATGAACCGGAACACATCATAAGATGGCGGTTCGTCTTTGACATGATAATGGAAATTCGCGAGCCAGACGGAGGACGAACCTCCTACCACCAAACAACAACAACCTAACCTATTATGTTACAAAGAGTAACATAATAGGAGAGGCCACATAACTTACTAAATAGTAAATAAAAATAATATTATCCCCATTCGATCCGCATGACTTCTATATCCCACAAATTAGTTTTTAAATGTATTTGTCATCTAAATTCACTTAAGAATTTGTATGTGGTCCATCTGGTATTCGGTAGTTAAATGTAATTGTACAATATGTTTATGGTAAACTATAATACGTAATTTAAAAACAAGAATCATATTAGTACAGGTACTTATTTGTGTAGCAATATTACTTTTTCTCGTCGATGCGCATCGTAAAACAAATAAATATTTATTGAAAATTTATTCATCGATTGAATAAAAAAAATAGGACGTAGCTTATCTCTTACACAATTAATAAATTATATCAAAATAAGCGCATAAAGTTTAATACCAATGAATTTGACCATTGTCAAAAAAAATCTTAATGTTTAAGTGCTTGGTGAATTACTATTGAGTTTGTGGCCATGTTTATTATTAAGTTTTTTTCATATAAAGTTACATAAAAAATTAAATAAAAGGCAAGATAATGGTGCGCGGCGTTGAGTTCCACCACTCAGCACGCAATGCCTCAGTTCGACGGAAAGTGGGAAACGGAGTGTCTTAACTCTAGGTTCCCTCTGCTTACCCTGCTATATGCGGGGATACAGCGTGAAGCTATGTATGTATGTATAATGGTGGAATATAAACTATTCTATAATGTTTCCTAATAATAAACTCAAAACTTAACATTCACCTATAATTTACTCAACGTTCTAACAAATCCAACACGGTACGCAATAAAACGATAAAATATCTAATTGTACACATTAGATATCCTTACTAATATTATAAATGCAAAAGTAACTCTGTCTGTCTGTGTGACTGTCTGTTACACTTTCACGGCTAAACCACTAAACTGATTTTTATAAAATTCGGTATGAAGATTGAACTGAACTTGGAAAAGGACATAGGATACTTTTTATTGCGAAAAAAAATGTAGAAGGGGTTGAAATAGGGGATGAAAATTTGTATGGAAGTTATTTTGTCAAACATAAAATCATGTAATATTATTCAACTGTTTACAACTTTCACACCTAAACCACTTAACCATTTTTGACAAATAGTCTAGACCTTGGGAAAGACTATAGTCTACTCCTTACCATGTCGCGCGATATAATCGAATTCCACGCGGACGAAGCCGCGGGCGGAAAGCTAGTTTATAATAAATAAAAAATCATAATACTATAATATTTATATGCCACTTCGT
>JAKGSA010002708.1:0-14226 GCA_033558755.1 Philaethria dido
GAAAATTTTAGTTAGGCAAGCCGGGAAATTTAGAAAAGCCGATGTACATTTAGGGAATTCAGTACATATATTTAGGGAAGCCGATAATTTTTAGAGAAGCCGGTATATTTAGGGAGGCTGGATGTGAAGGTATTTTTAATAATTTCGCTATCGAACTTTGACGACGACCTTTTTTTAGGTCTCCCCCTTTCTTAACCTTGTTTTTTGCAAACCCAATTACTATGTAAGGTCTACATTTTCCTGGCGACTTTTAGGTCTCATACTTGTTCTTTGAAAAATTTAGGCAAGCCAGTGGAGACCGTGTAGTATGGACATCTCGCCACTTCTAGCTATCAAATAAAAACCAACCTAGTAATAAGTAATGCGGCAACACACAGAAATTACAGTTAAAATTATAGCGTCCTCCGTTTTTAAAATCGGTTGAAGATAGTAAACTATATAGAGTTTGAAATTTGAAATAGTATGTCAGACGTGATGAATTTTAGGTAGGAAATTGCAACACGGTACAATAGAGTTATTACTGCATGAGGGTAATAAATAATGGCATTCTAAATGCATATCGTTTGAGTAGCTACAATTTGTTATCTTAATTATTTTCAACTGCCTGTCGTGGCGCAGAGGCACAAGCATACGACTGTAAACGCGACAGGTTATGTGTTCGATTCCCAATCCAGGAAATGAAAATTTTCATTTTCTAGGTTTGGTAACAAGGCAAAGCGCGGCGTTGAGTTCCGCCTCTCAGCACGCAATGCCACAAGTCGGCGGAAAGTGGGAAATGGAAACCTTAAAAGGGAACAGAGTATCTCACAACTGCCTTAACATATTTACATAAGTAAGCCTACATATTAGGTTATATATAGATAAGGTTGGCTAGTAGTAGCTTGTTTTTTTTGCGTCAATAATCGCGCAAATTGTTTGTTCAGTTTTTGTCCACCTTTTTTTCTTTTGGCGTTCTTAATCTCACAAGTTGTTAGTTCTACTTACTCAACGATCTGGTAAATCCGCTACTGATTTACTGCCATTTACAAAAAAAGGTAAGCCGATAAGAACCTTGTCATATGGACGCTTGTATATACGTAAATAGTTCGCATAATTTTTTTTTCGACTTCACGCTGCATCCCGCATGTAGCGGGGTAGGCAGAGAGAAACAGAGAACCTAGTGTTAAGACACTCCATTCTCTTTCAACAATTCCGTTCTCCACTTCCCGCCAAATTGAGGGATTGCGTGTTGAGTGGCGGAACTTAACGCCACGCGTAGCCTAGTTACCAAACGCAAGAAATGAAAATACTAAATTTTACGTTTCCTGGAGTGGGAATCGAACCCACAACCTGTCGCGTTTACAGTCGCACGCTTGTGCCTCTGCGCCACGACAGGCGTTAAATTTATTATAAAAATTATAAAATTATAAAAATTGAACGCATATTTTAAACGTTATCGTTGTTATAGCGTTAAGTACGCATGGCTTAGCCGTCGGAGCGCTTGGACGGTTTCGAATAGGCGC
Source organism: Philaethria dido (assembly GCA_033558755.1). Lineage (NCBI taxonomy): Eukaryota > Metazoa > Arthropoda > Insecta > Lepidoptera > Nymphalidae > Philaethria > Philaethria dido. The sequence continues at coordinate 1,503 of JAKGSA010002708.1, forward strand.
AGGTTTGAGTCCCGCTGCGTTCAAATTTTTACACATTTTCCAATTATATTTTTATATTTCACATAAACAGGTATAAAAGATTATAAACGACAAATTAGAACATGAAACTTTTATTTTTGGCAATAGTCGTCAGGTGCGGTGGATGTAATCCAGTCCAACAGCGCCGTTATGCGTGTGTTAACGCCGGGCTCGGTGGATGCACAGAATCTGCCGTAGCTCACGATACCCGTGTAGTAAAGTAGACCATTAGACTTATCTCTGTATAAGAGAGGACCTCCAGAGTCATCCTGAAACAGATTAAATTTTCGATTGGCCTTGACTACATAATTCAAGGGTATAAATATAAAGGAATAACAAAGTCAAAGTCCATTTTTTTTAGCTTCATGCTGTATTCCGCATATAGCAGGGTAGGCAGAAAAAACCTGAGAACTTAGTGTTAAGACACTCCGTTTCCCACTTTCCGCCAAATTGAGGCATTGCGTGCTGAGTGGCGGAACTCTACGTCGCGCTTTGCCTTGTTATCAAACCCAGGAAATGAAAAATTGCATTTCCTGGAGTGGGAATCGAACCCACAACCTGTTGCGTTTACAATCACACGCTTGTACCTCTGCTCCACGACAGGCGTTAAAAATTTAATAATAATAATAAAACACTTTAGTACAATAAAGAAAGGATTAGAAAATACAAAAATATGTAAGTAAGCAAAGGTGGGCTTATTACTAAAAGTGATCTCTTACAGCAACCATTATTGATTGCGTACTTATGTGAGACATCTCTTTTGGCGGACAACAGTACAAAAAAAGAATCTTACCTGACAGGCGTCTTTTCCTCTAGCGTATGTGCACATCTGTCTCGGAGTTACTGAACTAATGCTCTTTTGACAGGTCGCTTGACTGATAACATTTACGTCAACTTTGCGTAAGACATTCGAAGTTGCTCCTCCAGGAAATAGCGTACCCCAGCCTAAATACAAAATATTTTATAAATACTCCTTCATAATAATATAGCACCTTTAGAATTATAAGGACCTAGTCAAAAAAATCATGATTTAGATTTTTGCCACGAAACGACTTAAGGCAACCAACTTTGTCGACTTTGATTAAAACAAGAATATAAATTAAAATATAATTAAAAATAAAATTCTTTTCATAAAAGTTAAATGTACAGATCTATATTGACGTTTCCTAAAAAATTGCTGTTTTTAAATAGGTCCATATAATACAAAAGGTGCGATATGAATTAGTGTCCCTGTTGACGCGTTAACAACGTGTTGTGTAGCAACGTATATGCCACTTTATATAAACATGGATATTAAACTATTGTAATGCGTATAACACTTACTTTAATAATTTAATATATATTTTATGCAATGATACAGGGGGAAGATCACGTGAAAAGCTCTCCGGGGGGTCCTCATCCCCCGGAGGACTAATGAGTGTGGACGAGGCGAAAGAGATATACAGGGATCGAAGCGTTTGGCGTTCCGTTCTCTCTGATTACCCCGCAAGGGATAAAACGTGAAGCTAAGTTAGTTTGTTAATTTTATGAATTATTTTAAAAAGATATTATCATTCTGCATTCCTTCGCTAACTATAAGTGTGCCAAGTTTCGTCCTCCTCCGTCCGCATAATATTCGTAAAAGGGGTACGAAAATTACGCGGATTAGGGATAAATGGGGCACGTATTAATATAGTTATGTGCAAATTTAAGAAAATCACGTCGCAATTTGATAGTGTCTGTAAACGTAATTGGTTGAGGTTTCGATTACCATTAGGAGAAATAATAATACTTAAATTATTTTCATTTCTTCGCTCAGTTGAGACAAAGGACAGCGTTAATTTACGCTAATAAGAGGAAACAGGCTTTTTCTCTGTGAGGAGACGGGGCTAGCTATCATGTCAAAGACGAACCGCAAAATATCTAATGATGTGTTCCGGTTCGATGACATGTAAGCCAGGTTTTTCCCTTTGCTCCGATAGCTGACTACTACATTGTCCTTCCAATTGTATCCTCTAGGTCGGCAACGCATCTACAACATCTGGTGTTGTAGATGTCTATGGGCGAAGGTAACCTTACCATCAGGTGGTCTTTCTGCTCGTTTGCCATCCGTTATCCATAAAAAAAAAAAGAAATGTCTCTAATTTGGGCGGAAAGCGACAAACGGTGTGTCTTAACAGTAGACTCTGTCTGACTACCCTGTTATACGAGAAACAGTGCGAAGCTGAACAAGAAGTAAGAAAATCTTTCTAGAAAACGTGACGTTATCTTATTAAAATAATGCATAAAAAATATATTACATTTGAACGTAACGGGACTCGTGCTTCTTGGAAACTATCTAAACACTCTACTCACTAACATCCTGCTATATCGAAATTCTTATTTGCTTGATAACAATCAATGTAATAAAACTTTTTTTTGTGCTATCTAGCTAGCTAGCTGCTAGCATCTCTGTAAAGATAATTTCCCAAATTTTAGATACGCACAGATTATTTGTAAGAATATATCTTCTTTTATTTCAATTCTAAGAAAAACATTTACAAAGAGAATACATAAAAATATATGTAATTTTTTAAAATGATTATGTGTTGCGAGTATTAACTGCTTCAAATAAGTTAAAGAAAAATGCAATTGCATATTAAGTTACCTTATCAATAATATGTAGAAGATGTAACAATAATTGAAATTTTATACTTACCTAAAATAGTGACGGTGTCTCCAGTAAAATCATAATTTCTGTACTTAAAAGGTAAACAGACCGGACCCACGAGGGCTGAGAACACTATCTCACCAAGCACTTTCACCACAGATGCATCGAAATCGTAGTTGACTCTGAAAACAAAACATTAATATATTCTAAATTTAGACAATATTTGTTACTCAATAACTCTAAAAGTTCCACCACTCAGCAAACTATGCCCCAATGCGGCGGAAAGTGGGGAACGGAGTGTCTTAACACTATGTTCCCTCTGTCTACCCTGCTATATGCGGGATACAACGTGAAGCTATGTAAGCAATAACAGTATACCTTAACAATGAGTCATATAGAAGATTTTATAAGTATATGCTTCAAATCCAAAAAAATATTTATAAAACTTACGGTGTGAACTGCGGATGCGTTTTATACCATTGCACTTTGAAAGCTTGAGTTGCAGGCGACTCAGCTATAAAGAAATACACACATTTATTAAAGTAGTAAAGAAAAATAATCAATAGCATTCTTTCGTTTAACAATAAAAAATAACTTTTGAAAAATCGATGCTTAAACTATTCTCGGTATCGTTCTAATAATGTCTTATTATCAAGTGCGGCGTTTAATTCCACTGCGTAACATGTATATATCTAAGATGAATGAAAAATGAAGATGAATGAAAACAGTGTACTCCATTTTTTATTCTTTTCTTAATACTATATTCTATATGAGTGGTTGACGGCGGAAAAAGCATGATGATGAGAACATAAAGTAAAGATACTTTGTTCTTTGCTTCCACCCGATTTCGAGACATTACGTGTTACGGAACTCAACGCCGCCGAAATTAATACGCAATGCCTCAATTCAGCGGAAAGTCGGGAAGGAAAATGTTAAAAGAGAACGAAGTGTCTTAACACTAGGTTTTTGGGTTCTTCTGCCTATCCTGCTATGTGCGGGATACAGCGTGAAGCTGCTTTTAGGAATTAGTATACATACCTCCAGTGCTAGTATCATGTTCGCCTACGATGACAGCTATTTGGTTAAGAGATTTATTGATGACGCAATGGGCGGCGGTTACAACATAGTTTTTCGAAATAATTACTGCTCCACATTTGATAGCGCTCTCTTCAACGTACACAATGCCTGCCATCATAGGAAACTCGTTAGGCTTAGTTTCTTCCCCACCGACAATTCGGTCCTGAAAATATTTAAATTTGGTAAATGATTAATTTAATTATTATTTATACCCTAAGAAAATCCCGACAAAACGGTTTTTTGGATCCTCCTAAAGGAGAATTCCCCCTTAAATCAAAATAAATAACATATTAAATTTAATATTTATTTTAACACATTCTCTGCCAACAAGTTTTTCATAAAATTGAATTCTGAGGGCAAGTTGCAGTAACATGCGGAAGGGCCGCGGCAAGCAATCCCAGTAAAATTTAATACAGAACTTGAGACCGTCAGCACTAAATGTCAATTTAAAGTAGATACTAACTCACTGACAGCCCCATTGGAGTATTCCAGTGTCATTCACTAGTGACTGACAAGGCGGTCAAAGTGTTAAATATATTTTTTTTCCAGCAACACACTCCTTCTTCGTTTTTAGTAGTCAGAGAAATCCTGTTGTCAAGAAACACCGATTTCCATTCTCCGACCCAACTGGAGATATTACATGTTAAGGCGGAACTCAACGCTGCGCTATCTTAGCGGAACAGAGAAGTGAAAATAATTTAAGTATAATCATACGCCCGAATAGGTATCGAAACCAATAGTGTTTATGGTAGAGTCAGACTTTCCACTGTGCATTATTATTGAGTTGCATAAATAGTTTTTTATTTAAAATTATTATGTTTTATTAATATTTATTTCATATTATTTTAATTATATATAATAATTGATAATAGTGATAATTATTTTTACTACATACTTACAGCTTTCTGATACCCACAAGCACATTGGCCGGTCGAAGTATCTTGTTGCGCTGTTAACTGACATAGAAATCTACCTCCAGTACTGTATTTCGATGTAATTAGACCTGAAGCAATTCATCATTATATTTGTAAGTAATAGAAAATCTTGTTTGTTTTAGCTTCACGCTGTATCCCGCACATAGCAAGGACAGAGGAAACCAGAAAACCTAGTGTTAAAACACTCCGTTTCCTCTTTTAACTTTTTCGTTCTCCACTTTCCTCCGAATTGAGCCATTGCGTGTTGAGTGGTGGGACTCAACGCCGCGATTTATCTAGTTACCAGAGCGAGGCAATGAAAATACTTAATATTAATTTTAATATTTTAATATCCTGGCGTGGGAATGGAACCTACAATCTGTCGCGTTTTGAGTTACGTGCTTGTGCCTTTGCGCCACGAGAGGCCTCTAGAAGGAAATCTTTCGATCCTTTTTTATGAAGGCGAGAATGACGGAGGAGTATGTAAATTGGCATACATACGAGTATAGTGTATATGAAGAAGTGCAGAAAATATATTTTTTTATTATAATGTATCAAAAAAATTTAATAAAATTAATATTATTGAGACAATCGTGGCACAGTGGGACAGTGTCTGAGTGTTAGCGCAATTGATTGTGGATTCGGATTCCTATTCGGAGGTATGATTGTATTTAAATTATTTTCATTTCTCCTCTCTAGTGAGATAAAGCGTAGAGCTTAGTCATTTGATATGAATCTCGAAAATGATGGAGAAGGGAGTGTCTTGACACGAGGCTCTTATTGACTACCCTGCTATGCAGGAAAAAGGATAAAGCTGAAAAAGCACAATTATATCATATCAGTGAGACGCCGTCCGGCACGTGTTGCACGATAGTCTCATATTAATATTGGGAAACGGAGTGTCTTAACACTAGCTTCTCTGATTCCCTCTGAGAACCCTGCTATATGCGGGATATAGCGTGAAGCTAAAACAAATATATTGAATACATGAAGAAAATTTAACAGTAAAACTTACCAACACTTATCGTCCGCCCTACAGACACAGCACTCACAGAGCCGCGGCCACAGTAATATTCAGATGAAGTTAGCTGAGGGTCCCCAGTACGAGAAATCAGTAGACGATCTCCGGAACATGATGGAGTCTGAAGTAAATAGATAAATATATTTTTTATCTATATTAATAATTAAAATTTTAACAAAAAAAAACCGACTTCAAAAAAAGTACTGTACGAAATCAGGTAGTATTTTGGTGAAAAAGTGAAATAACTTCAGAGCTGTATCAACGTTTATTACTATAAGAATATAAAGAGAAAGTAACAACCACTAGCGTGGGTATAAAGAAAAATAATGAGCGGTGGAACAAAAACTATATAAGAGAAGAGACTAAAGAATACAAATACTACGAATAATTCAAAAACTACTTGTCCAATCTTAATTAGGTTTAAATGGAAGAAATCCTAGCTATCATATAAAAAAGATTTCATCATCATTAGTTCACCTATAAAAAGTTTTGCGATAACACACATAAAAAAATACAGTCGAATTGTTGACCTCTTTTTTTGAAATCGTTTAAAAATAATTATCTTTTAAATTCGGCTGAAAGTAGGGAACGGAGTGTCTTAAAACTAGACTCCCCCTGCCTACCCTGCTAAATGCGGGATGCAGCGTGAATGTATGTATCTTTAAATATAAACATCGTGAACGCAGTCAGATAATTTCCAAGAGTTTTAAAAAAATTGAAAATCTCGATACATCAAAGCTATTAAATTTTTGCATACGCACTATATGTGTATGTAGGATGGACTGCCATTGGCCACGCGAACGAAGCCGCGGGTAATAGCCATTAATAACTAATATATTGATTTGAGCCCACATATACATATACCTGAGGCAAATTAACATCATTGCAATCAAGTCTACAGTTGTACCCTACAGGGCACGTGGCGATCCATCTGCACTGTGACCCTGGAGTGTAACTGTTAGGGTAGTTCTTGTTGTAAATATAATATGTCTGACCTGACTGGACCTATAAAGAATTCACAAATTAAAAATATATTAAAATATACTGACTATAAACCCAAGTGATTTTAGCTTCAATTCCGACACAGGGAGTTAATTATATTTAATTTATTAAATTTCCACAGCTCCAGTATGGAAAAGTATGGCGTAGAGCCATTTAACACACACTGTCTTGAATTCGGACAGAAAGAGGAGAACGGAGTGTTTTGACACTAAGTTATCTGTACCTATTCTAGTATTTGAGAAAAGTAGACTTAAAAGTTTCAAAAAAACGTTGTTTAACTTTTTAGCGTCAATATTAAGTTAAGTAAGTCATATGTAAGTTAGCTTGTTAGCTAATTTTTTTGTTTAAAAGCTTCACCTTTTTAAAAAAGACTTGATATCTATCTCGCTTAATGCGGGATAATATATGGAAATAATAATAATGTTTTAACACTTTTTTTTCAGCTTCATGCTTTATCTCGCATGGCAGGCTAGTGACACAGAACCTAGTGTCGAGACACTGCGTTCGACGCCTTCTGACCAAATTCGAGTCATCGCCTGTTAAGAGGAGGAACTCAACGCCGTGCTTTGTCTTTTCAGAGCGGAAGCATAAAAATAAATTAAATATTATATAATCATTGCTCTGAGTAGATATCGAACCCACAGCCAATCGTGGTTACAGTCAAACTCTACTCTACTCTACTGTGCCACGATGATCTCATTTTAACTTTTAATGCATAATAAAAAATTAAAACACATCAAAAAATGTATATATACTATAACAAAATCTAATATAACTTACATTTTGTACGTAGTCACAGCCAGGATCCTGCGCCGTAGATAATCCTACGAGCAAAACTATTAAAATGGCAACTACGTACATCTGAAAATAATTTAATATATTTAAATATTATAAATAATAAATTAATACTAAATCTATATATCCTTTTTCCTGAAGGCTTTAGGACGGGATATATACATATGTATATATCCCGTCCTAAAGCCTTCAGCCTACAGACGTAAAGTCGAGTTTCGGCAAACCGAAAACGAAATAATTAATACTAATATATATATATATATATATTCCTTGCTACTAGACTTAGTGAACGAATTGCACGTAATTAAAATAAAAAAAAGCAACTTCAATTAAAACGCACTAAAATGTGACAAAACATCAAAATTAAGACTTTAATTGTAGAAATCTAGTTAAAAGTTAAACACATACATACATAGCTTCACTCTGTATCCCGTATATAGCAGGGTAGGCAGAGGGAACCTAGTCTTAAGACACTCCGTTCCCCACTTTCCGCCGTATTGGGGCATTGCGTACTGAATGGCGGTACTTAACGCCGCGCTTTGCCTTGTTACCAAACCTAGGAAATGAAAAATTCCATTTCCTGGAGTGGAGATCGAACCCACAACCTGTCGCGTTTACAGTCGCACGCTTGCGCCTCTGCGCGACGACAGCGGTGGAGAGTGTCTTAACACCAGGTTCTCAGGTTCCCTCTACCTACCTATATGCGGGATACAGCGTGAAGTTAAAAAAAAACTAAACCTTCAAGCAATTACAACGTGCAGGGTGAAGAAACTTGCAGGCTTCACTAAATTAAAATAATATTTAGCTATTGAAATTTCACAATAATCTGTTAATCAGTCAATCGTTTTTATAACTGATAAGTTATAATATAATCATTAATTGTATTATTATCCTATTATTAAAATATCTTAACGCATCACAGCTTAAGATATTTAATAGATAGTTAGCGGTTCGATATCTTTACGCACTTTCTACGTTCTTTGCATTGTTATCTACATGTATTAAACTCTTTCAATGCTATGTGACTGACAGGCAGCGTACAGGCCTAAACGTGATACTCTTCAGGTTAGATGGTCTTCAGGTTATTTTCTTATGTGCAATTCGTCGTGAACGTGTCGATACTGATTGACTGACAGAGAACGTGCATCAGATCTTATCAGATCGGAAACTACTGATAATACAATTTTGGCAGACTCCTTGGGGAGTGAAGTGTCCACTTCACTCCAGACAGAGTTTCTTGAAACTTCAACTCAAACAGGAGCAAATGGAATTTTACTTTTTATAGTCCTCGTAAATTCTAAATATTCATACTGCCTTGAAAGCTCTAGACACATCGAGATCTTTCTGTACATTATAGAGAAATTTCTCTAATATATCTTTATCCCACGCGATACGCGAGGTAGGTACCTATGCAAACGATTTTTTTTGTCTTCATGCTTTGTCCCTGATGGACTCATCAGAGAGAACAGAACGCGATACGCTACGGTCCCCTGCATACTTTTTTCATCTCGGCCACAGTCATTAGCCTCTTTTTACCTTCATGTCCTTCGGATCCAGGATGCAGGTCCTCTGCGTACCATACGAAGAAATGTTGTATATCTACAGCATTTATATTTCTTTCAATATGCTTTTGACATTGCGTATTCGATGCCTCAGAATATATTATCCAATTGAACAACCGAGTTAGACATAGCATAAAGTTCATTTCAATTAAAATGTAATACGTGTACGCAAAACCTCTAAAATATATTATGATAGGTTGACTGGAGGAAATTTCTATTAGAAATAAGCCTTTGTCAACAATACTGTTTATATTGTATTCGTTGTTCTTACAATGTGTAATAAAGAATATATATTATAATGGTCAACAAATGAAACAGAAGAACAAGAGTCTGCTTGAGACTCTTTCTTATAGCAAACAATGACGCGAAGTGTTTACATTTACGTCTTCACGTTATTCAAATCCTACATACGTATCATATGACTATGACGTATTATGAATTGTTTTTGTGTTATAATTAAATGTAATAAAAGATTATTTTTGATAAGTTATAATTTATATGGAAATCGACCGACAATGCTACGATACAGTATATATCTTTTTCTAATCTTTATAAGTCTTGTCTGTTAGTCGCTAACGAGACCAGATAAGTTTTTTTTTATAGTTTCACACTGTATACCGCACATAGCTGGGTAGGCAGAGGTAATATAAGCGTTTAATTAGTAAAATTTCACAGATAGGCCTTGTAATATTTCCTTCAAGTACTTTATAATCAGAATTACAGGGAACCGCTGGATGCAGAAGGCAATCAGCCATTCTTTATGAAGTTTTATGGGCCTATGTGCAGCAGTAGACTGGTGAAGATAAGTATGTATGTAATAAATCCAAGAACTGTGGGCTCGAGCCCTGCTTCATTTTAATTTTATACCATTCTAAATATATATTTTTAGTGAAAACTACTACATACTATGTTTATATTTATCCTGAAAAAGTTATTTTAATACTGACTGTATTGTTGTTTTTTCGCATGTTAATTTTTTTTCGGATTAAGAGTTACTTATAAGCAGTTTCACGCTTTATCCGCATAATAGGGTAGTCAGAGTAAACATAGTGTCAAGACACTCCGTTCTCTCGCTTTCTACCCGAATTCAAGACCTTGCGTGTTAAGTGGTCTGTCGTTGTCGTCGTTTGTCAAAGCGAATAAAATAGAAACTGTCATACGTGTAGTCATTAAATATTTTAAAATGAATATCTTAAATATTTTTTATCTACTTCAAACGTTCAAAATGAGGAATGGAAATATGTAAGAGAACAGAGAGTCTTAACACTAGGTTCTCATGTTCCCTCTGCCTACCCTGCTATATGCTTGATACAGTGGAAGCTACAAAAAATATTTCAAAAAAAGAGGAGGTTCTCAATTCGACTGTATTTTTCTGTGTGTTATTTACTATTTACTAGGTGAACTAATTTTTATGATTCTTTTTTAAAATAAATAGCTATTAGCTGGTGCTTCTGAGTCCCATTTAAGTTTAGGTGACAAGTTTTTTTTTGGTTGTTTGTAATAATTGAACTTTTTAATGCATTTTACGTAAAATCCGTTTTTTTTATAAAAGTCTTTTTTGTTATTTACATCATGAAAGTTCTTACTTTATATTCACAACACAGCCTTAATGTTTTTTTTTATAAGTTCGTTGTTAAACTTATTATAAACAGTGAGGACCACCAGTCGTAAAACGAATATATAGAAAAAAAATTAACATATTTTAAGCACTCTGTCATATTTGAAGCATATCTGTCAATTTATAAATGTATCTTTGTATTAAAAAATTAACAACAAAATATGTTATGTAAAAAATATATAATCCATAAATAATAAAAGGTGCCTTAAAATAAAAATGAATTAACTAAATGAGAGAAATAAATAATTTTAGAATATAAATATCAGTAAAAGCAAGAAGCGAAAGAAATGACGCTTGTAAGCGTTTTAAAAATATATGAATTGAACCATAAGAATTGGTGTAAAATAAATATTGTTCATTTTTATACAAAAATATAGGAATATTCTATAAATTACTTTTTCTTTCATTAATTTTTTTACAAAAAAAAATCATTAAAGGTACATGGTTCCTATTCCGATAATATGTATTTAAAAGGCTCCATAAAAAATAAGTTTTTTTTTAACTATTACTAGTACATTATACGATGTATTATACTTAATACGAGTGCTAATAAAAAACAAAAAAATTTCACTTATTTATAAAATCTCACCTAAATTTCATTATTTTTACATATTTTTGCATTGATATTATATTTTCTGTTACTATGCGGAATTGTTGAAAGAGAATGGAGTGTCTTAACACTAGGTTCTCTGGTTCGATCTGCCTACCCTGCTATATGCGGGTTACAGCGTGAAGTTAAAAAAAAATGTATATATTTTATTGAAATTTATCAAATAACAGATAATAAATAAAAAAAAGATACTCACTATTTACAGGACCAACTCGCTGGCTGGATTTGGAAACAATAATATTCAGTACCGAATATCGATTTTAAAAATATGATAAGCCACCACGTAAGATATTAATTAACATAACATTATAATTACTATGTAACACTTGTACTAACCAAAAATATACACAACAGCGGTTAATAATAAATGAAAGATAAATTATTTCGTGCTAATTATTTTTATTAGTCGCTTAACAAATATTAAAATTGTTTTAAAACTGTTTCAATTTTTGTCTTTTACACTTAAATTTAAAAAAAAAACAATACGTCAAATTTCCCGCCAAAACTGTTTAGGATCGTAGTGGGTATAATTATTAAAATAATCATACACGTATCAAATAGTGGAATAAGGTTGATATGACTGAAAGGAAGCGCCTGTAAACATAATAAAACCGTGTTTCTGAACTAATTCCAAAACTAAAATGACTTAAATTGACGAGTGCTACAAGTAAAAAACTATTTTTATATGTACATAATAAGGTTACTATTCAAATTTAATAATAATATCGTGGAAAATGATGGATATTTAGTGCACTGTCGTGAAAGATAAGTGTACAGCTTAATACTTTTTGCTGACAATTATAATTAATTAAACATTTATTTGTATTGAATATTTTTTTTATAATTCAGTTTAATTATTTGAGGTTTTTTAGAATGCCAGTTCAAACAGTAAAAGTGAATTGCCAGAGTCGTGTAAAATAAAATTAATATTTATTTTTTTTAATTCCCACATAGATGTTGAATTTGATTATTTTATGAGATTATTATAAATTTAGTGTCCTTTTTTAATCTTTACTTAATATTTCATTCTAATATCGCATATTGAGACGGTGCTTGACACCTTTTAATATCAACGCTTAGTATTTTACAAATGTTTTTTTACTTAAGATTCAAATATAAATACTTCCAATAGGCAGCTGCATCTAACTCCATCGCCAACGCCGTCCAACTCGGTGTTTATATATTATATCATTATATTAATACGTGAAGGAAAAATTTTGGAGCTCTTTTTATGAAAACTATACAGGAGTATGAAAATAAGCACTCTATATGCTTATTTGCAATTTAATTTGGAATGCAGATAACCAATATTTTTTATAATAATGTTATAAGAATACGTTAAATGTTTGACGTACGTTTATTTAAATAATGTTACATATATATTTCTAAGATGTGACGTGTATTTTACACTTAAATGGGGCTTCTAGCATATTTGAATCTATTAATATGACAGACTTCAATAAATAAATGGCCATAAC
>JAKGSA010002709.1:0-11121 GCA_033558755.1 Philaethria dido
TTGAGTCCTTCCTTCCCATGTAACACCATACCTGCCTTCAGAACCCCTGAATTTATTGGACATACAAAATGTGCGTGTTACGCGTGCAACCCGCCGTGTTTGATCCTAACGTGTTTCACGTATTATCTAGAAGCTTCTATGTATTATAGGGGGAAGGAACATGATATTGCTAGAAACTATTTCAGTGGAACTCTAGATATGTTTGAAAAAGCTGAATTAAAATTGAAAAATATGTTTTTGGAGTCGAAATTTAGTGATGAGGTTAAAAACGTCGTGAAGTTTTATTATGAAAGAGAGTTGAGAGAGATTTACGTAGAGTTTTTGGTAGAGTACGCATGTTTTGAATTGTCTCAAGGAGAGTATGAGAAGGCTGACGATTATATTGTGAAAGTCCATGAAATTACGCCAGAATTAGACTCCATTGATGGTTATTTAAAGAATGATATACTCAACATAATGATTGCCTCAGCTCGAATGCGTAATACGAAGAAACAGAGAGAAATAGGCCTAGAAATGGAAATGGAAAATCTAAAACTGACACCCACTAAGGAAATAGAAATACTAAAAACACCGGAAACCAAAGTGTTACCGAAAATGGAAACAGCTAAAATAGTCAAAGATGAGGAAATACCAAAGAAACGTAAAGTTATTAAATTAAATTTAGACGAAACGAGCTCTGAGGAAACAGAGAAACCGGTGAAACCAGCAAAACCAAAGTTTAAAATACCGGTACCGGTTACAAAGGAACCGGTTTTAGAAACGATCACACCGAGGAGAACCAGATCGAAACCAGTAATAACCATACAAAAACCGTCGCTGGATGATTCGGATTTCGATATTTCTACGCCGAAACCGGAAAAGTTGCAGTTTTTCACTCCTTGCCACAATACACCGGCTGAAGAATTCTTTACACCGATGACGTCACTAAAAACGTATTCAAAGCGAATCGTAAAAGACCTGAAATCGGAATTTTCAACTCCTACCACGGAAAGAGAAAATGAAGGTAAAAAGAGGAGAGACGTAGAGACTGGTTCTTTTAAAACCTTAAGAGATAAGAAAACCCTAAAAAGAACCACGAGTCCCGGAAAACTGGTTGAAGAAAAACCGGTAACGAGATCGAGACGGATTAGACAACCGGTTTTAGATGATAAATAACCGGTAATAATAAAATGATGTTTGTATGGTTTGAATTTAAATGTAATTTTTTTTAATATTTGACACTAATTTTATTTTTTTATTTTTAATAAATAATTGTGCACTTTTGTAGTTTTTTTTATTTTCTTTAAATTAAGGTACACAAAGTATTAACATTGGATGATGTTTGTAGCAGAAATGAAATAGATTTATTTTTTTTAACTTCACGCTGTAACCCGCATATAGCAGGGTAGGCAGAGGGAGCCAGAGAACCTAGTGTTAAGACACTACTTTCTCTTTCAACGATTCCGTTCCCCACTTTCCGCCGAATTGAGGCATTACGTTTTGAGTGGCGCAACTCAACGCCGCGCTTTGCCTTGTTACCAAACTTAAGAAATGAAAGAACTAAATTTTACATTTCCTGGAGTGGGAATCGAACCCAGAACCTGTCGAGCTTACAGTCGCACGCTTGTGCCTCTGCGCAACGACAGGCGTTGAAATAGGTTAATAAAATAATTTTTTACTATAGTTTTAATATAGTAATGAAGCTATCATGACGATTGGTTGTTGGTTCGTTTCCCACTATATAGAACGATTATACTTACAATTGTTTTCTATACCTCGATACGATCTCGATTCTGTTTGGTGGTAGGAGGTTCGTCCTCCGTCTGGCTCGCGACCACTATCATGTCAAAGACGAACCGCCAAATATCTTATGATGTGTTCCGGTTCGATGGCATGTAAGCCAGGTTTTTTCCCACCCATCCTTTCCCCAAAATGTGGTGGTTCCGATAGCGGACTACTACATTATCCTCCTTCCATCTGTATCCTCTAGGTTGGTAACGCATCTAGTACATCTCTTGTGTTGTAGATGTTCATGGGCGAAGAAAAGGTAACCATTTACCATCAGGCGGTCCTTCTGCTCGTTTGCATCCGGTATCCATAAAAAAGATTTCTACCACTCAGCACGTGAAAATCCATAATTCAGGCAGACTGAAGAGAGTGGAACAATACATGTTCATGCGAAATGAATCTCAATTCCCAAATACACAATTCCATTAAAAAAAAGCAAAAATGGGTCTGATTCCATCTCCAGGAAATGTAAAATTTAGTATTTTCAATTCTTGATTTGGTAATGAGGCAAGCTGGTGTTGAGTTCCGCCACTAACAAACAATGCCTCAAGTCGACGGAAAGTGGGGATCGGAAATATTGAAAGAGAATGGAGTGTCTGTTAAGTGTTAACTAGCTTCTCTCTGGTTCCTCTGCCTAAATTCTGCCATATGCTGGATACCGTGTGAAGTTGAAAAAAATATTTCTGACTGTATTTTTATGCTTCGGATATGGTCTCAATTTAAATTTATTTAAGATCTGATGGTTAGTTTTCGACTTTTCGTAATAAAATTCATTACTTTTTAGGCATTTTCTTGAAGTCAGCCATCTTTTTTCGTTAAAATATTAATTATTATAATCTCACAGAATTATTTCCTAACCATATTATAAAAAATGCTATACATATTTTTAAATGTCAGATTCGAACCCGCACCTTTATATACCATTGAAGTAAGCTTATCCACTGAGCTCATACGCTCTTATACTTGTGAGAGTGTAGTGTAAATATTTTTTCCACTTTCCGCCACAATGAGGGGCGGCGTGAGAGTGCTGTGTGTACCAGGACGACATGACGCGCGCGAGAGGAGGTAGTGTGTGCGTGAGTAGCTACATACCTACCGGAATCACACTGACCGATGCTGGAGATGCTGATGTCCAGATGCTGGAGACGTCACACATTTATAGTGATATGGCTATTTTATATAGCAAATCCCTCGTGCGTGTGTTTTTTACAATAATTGTTTGCCAACGAGAAGCTTCACGTGAAATGAGATTCAAGTTCATTATTAGTGACATAAGCGTGATGGTCGACTTCTCCGCTGATGAAAGAGGAAGGAAAGTTCTGTAGATAATCTGTAATGTTGTTTGTGGGGCAATTAAATTGAAGCTAAATTCTAGATTTGCTTTATAAAGGTTCAGAGACTGAAGTTGACTTGACAGTAATATATAAAGAATGAACAAAAACCCAGTAAAAAGAAAATCGAATTAAGAACTTCTCCTTTCCTTTATTATGTGTCGATTCGCAATTAAAAGAATTGTTAATTTGTTAAGTAATTTCTAATTAATTCCATCCAAGTATTATAGTAATGCTATATATATAAAAAGTAAACATAACTTTTTTTTATATTTCAAAGAATGATTCAAAGATTATAAAAATACTTCATATATATACACATTATCTATATATAAATACGCGAAGCAAAAAACTTGTAACTCCCTTTTTACGAAACTACGCGGACGGAGGAGCATGAAACTTCGGGCACACTATAGTTTATATAGCGAAGGAGTGCACAATGACAATATTTTTTAAATAATGCATAGAATGTATATTAAATTAATAAAATAAATGTTACACACACTACCTTGGTTTGACATACATGTTTATATAAAGTGACATATAATGTTACTGAAGACAACGCGTTGTTAACGTCAACGGGGACACTAGTAAATAAAAATTACGTGTGTTTGTTTGCATTATTAAAAGTAACAGCTTTTTACTACTTGCAGATAATATATCTTACGACACACAGACCATAATAACGTGTTATTTACTATTTTTGCTCGTCTGTCTGTCTGTTTGTTTTGTTCCGGTTGATCTCTAAAAAATGGTTGGACTGTTTTTGACGTGACTTTTCTTTACCGTCAAGTAGCTGATGTAATAAGAAGCAATCAAGCTATTTTTATTTTTTAGAAGTAACTTCTAGTGATAAGGCCGCCTATGCCAATCTATTTGTAAAGTATAAAAAATTGTAGATACTTCTTTCTTTATTAAGTGTGTTCAATGAAGTAGCTTTTATTGTTATTTTTTATTGGCATCAGGATTCGAAAACTCAGCCCTTTTATATACTGGAGCCCAAGCAGCTTTTAGTCAAGTAAGCTTCTCTTTACACAAGTCTTATACTTGTGAAAGGACAAAAAGAAAAAACAATGGTTCGAAGAAAAAACAATCAAACAAGTACTTTTCAATATAATATATTTAAATAATTAATAATAATCATTATTTATCATCTAGTCTCTACATACAATACACGCAACTCAACTCCGCCTGTCTTCCTTCCGCACACTATCTACATTATATTAATATCTAAATATTACACATATGTATTGAAATATACGTCCAATGTGTTTGTTCTTCTACAATGTGTGACGTGTCACAACACACACACACGCACACACATTACACACTGGTTCGTGTGTTATTTACAATATATAATAAATAAATAGACAACTCTAACAGGTTCGATTCCTGGCTTGAGGTAAATATTTGTATGATACGTTCTACGTAACATGTATGAGGAGTTACATTATTAATCACAAGTATATGCAATACATGAATATTTTAAGAATATATACCATTATATATTTGTTATTTTCACAATAAATAAAAAATAGTGTTCTATTTCAAACACGCCTGTCGTGGCGCAGAGGCACACAAGCGTGCGACTGTAAGCGACAGGCCGGGTTGTGGGTTCGATTTCACCAGAAAATGGAATTTTCCATTCCTTTTATCAGAGTTTTTCATCATAGATATATAAATAACTTTCTCCCCTCCCATGCCTTGACGAGACAAAGGAGATTCTGAACGGTGTAAAGTGGAGAGTGGAGTGTCTCGACACTAGGTTATCTCTCTACTATGCTACTTTACATACTAATACATTAACTTCTACTTACTTAATGTAAAATATCAACAATTATAACATTCACTAATATATAATATATTTAAGTTATTTTCACACAACTCCGCGACGGTTGTAGCGGGTTCAGTTCCGATGACATTCAACACTTGAATAATAACTTACCATTGTATTGTGTGTGTGTACGTGTCAGTATTCGAACCCGCGTCTCTTGTATACGTCCGAGCTCCACACAACTCAGCTATACGTTGTTATCGAGTTGCCAGAAACACCCTTTTCTTAAGGTAGATAGACAACGTGTTACTTAGTTGTTTACGACACTTGACGCGGGTTCGAATCCTGATGACGAGGAGGTATTTTGTTACTGTATGTTTTTACTGGATGAACTGATTTTGATAATTCTTTTATATATGATAGCTGGTGCTTTTAATGTGGTTTCTATTTAAATTTAGTTAAGATCTAACAGGTAGTTTTATAGTTATTCGTAATGATTTTACTTAACAATACATTTTATTTAAAGTCAATTTTCTTGTTACAATATTAACTATTTACATGTCACTATATCTAAAGCTACACCTAAGTGACTCCATCACTACGCTCATCATCATAATACAGTTAAGTACTAAACATAATGTTACTCATTATAATCTGTTATCTCAAATACAACACAAACATTCTGGTTTGAAGAACACGTGTGTTTGAATGAACAAACATATTTCTTATTGCAATGTCACCCTACGACTGTCACTCCACAAGGACACTTACAGGCGACGCCAGTGGGGAGAGAGAGACAATTTCAAGGTCTATCAGTCTAGTGTTAGGACAGCGCGCGGCGTTAAGTTCCGCCACTCAACAACATTAGATTACATATAGTTTGTAATACAATACAAAAGATATTTCAAAAATAAACATTTAGCGCAAATAATAATGATACAGTATGATAGTTTCCGCACTTTCCGCCAGATCGAGGCATTCATTCTTGGCGGAAAGTAAGGAACTTGTTGAAAGAGAACGGAGTGTCTAACACGTCGGCTCCCGTAGTGATAGTTTCCACTGATAGAGCTGACCTCCCTGCCAACAGTACCCGACACTCAACCGTCCGTCACCGCACGTAGTGTCCGGTGTCCGGTCACTCCGGTCGCGCACTCGCGGCGCGCGGCCCCCGCCGCGAGGTCCACGCACAGGACCGCGGCGGGGGCGGCGTGCCCTCAGCTGCGCCGGTGACGACCGCCTCGACGGCGACGCTCGCGACGGCTCTGGACATACAAAAATGGACAAATTACATATATATCTTCACTATGAGAAGACGCGGGGTAGAATACAATTCGCCTCTTCCGCTGGGTAGCGTCCTGCAAGAGGCGGGTAACCCAGTAACCTAATCTGGTGGTAGGAGGTGGTAGAGGTAATTGAGAGGGTATGAGCTATCCGGGCGGTCTACTAACGTACGATATTTAAAGTGTCTCGCAATAGTTCGTGAAGTACCCTCAGTCAACTAGTCATATTCAGTCAATCAAATAGTCATTAAGCTTTCTACGGAAGCAAAGAAGACCTTAAATTTAAATTGGATTATAGCCTAACCTTTTTTTTTTATAGATAACAGATGGCAAACGAGCAGAAGGACCACCTGATGGTATGTGGTTATCTTCGCCCATAGACATCTACAACACCAAAGATGTTGTAGATGCGTTGCCAACCTAGAGGATACAGATGAAAGGGGAGCACCACATTTTGGGGAAAGGATGGGTGGGAATGGGGAAACCTGGCTTACATGCCATCGAACAGGAACTCATCATAAGATATTTGGCGGTTCGTCTTTGACATGATAGTGGTCGCGAGCCAGACGGAGAACGAACCTCCTACCACCAAACAAACAAAATAAAGTATGCTGGGAAAGTAACATAATTACAAAAAATCAATTATTAATATGCATGTGTCATAATTATTTATAACCTCATGGTTCATAATCCAAATTAAATTTTAGGTTGGTATCAAAAACGATAAACTATGAAAGGGAAAATCTAAAATCGCCATAAATATAAAGTATCCTTACTAATATTATAAATTCGAAAGTAACTCTGTCTGTCTGTTACGCTTTCACGCCTAATCCACTCAACCGATTTTGATGAAATTCGGTATAAAGATAGAACTGAACTTGGGAAAGGACATAGGATACTTTTTATGGCGAACAAATGATAGAGGGGGTTGAAATAGGGGATGAAAGTTTGTATGGAAGTTCCTTATTGTCAAACATAAAATCATGTAAGATTGTTTAACTGTTTACAACTTTGACACATAAACCTCTTAACCAATTTTGACAAATAGTCTAGACCTTGGGAAAGACTATAGGATACTCCTTATCATATCGCGCGATATAACCGAATTTCACGCGGGCGAAGCCGCGGGCGGAAAGCTAGTAACAGTATAATGTAAAGAACAAGCTCCTACTAAAGAAACTTCCATAACATTTCTGGAGAATTTTGCTGAGATAAAGAAGGAATTAAAACAATATCATTTACACAACGAAAAATAATAAATATGTGTGTTAGAATGATTGTTTTATAATATTATATATTATGGATAATTTGAGTATAAATTAAGATAAAAAAAAAACAATCTTTTAGGTTATTTTCGAAGGACTCGTCTTAAGGGGGGGATTCCCTTGGGAGGATCGAAAAAATCGTTTTTCGGGAATTTTTTTAGGGTACAAATAAATAAGTGAGTCAAGCGAACTTTTCAAATTATTTTATTATATATTTAAATTTAAAAAAAATCGTAAAAAATTACATACTGTGCTTGGTGTAAGAGAAAAGAAAATTCCCTAATAAAATTCCCGAAATAACAGCTTATTTGATCCTTCTAAAGGAGAATCCCACCTTAACTACCAGGATGAAAATCTAAGCAAACATTACGAAATTCCTCAGTATCATTCCATTCAATGGAGATAGAAGTTTAAAGATAGAAGCTAAAGTTTCTTCATATTATTCAAATTATACCTATTTCAATGGAAGATTCGTCTATCCTAATGATCGAAAAATGGGTCCTAGATAAACTTTCTACATACATACATACATAGCTTCACGCTGTATCCCGCATATAGCAGGGTAGGCACAGGGAACCTAGTGCTTAACACTAGGTTCCCTGTGTTTGCGCGGCGTTGAGTTCTGCCACTCAACACGCAATACCTCAATACGGCGGAAAGTGGGGAACGGAATTGTTGAAAGAGCATAGTGTCTTAACACTAGGTTCTCTGGTTCCCTCTGCCTACCCTGCTATATGCGGGATACAGCGTGAAGTGAAAAAAAGAAAAAAATCATAAACTATGCCCATTTTTTTGGCTCTAGACCAGCTTCCCCCTTAAGTATCTATAATAGTATGTAAAAGGACATGCATCGGGCTTTTAACAATTTTTCTTATAGTGTGGCTTGCATTCCCACTTTATATAATGTATTCACTTTGTTCTGGAGCGTTTCCTAAGAAATGGAACAACCCATACATATAGCTAAATTGAAATAACTTGCCCACAAATACTTACTACATACTTCAAAAAATATATATCAGATCATCAACATGGGTTTACGTTTTCAAACTCCACATATATACACATATAATAACAACGTTAACTATTAATACAACTGTCGTGGTGCAGAGGCACAGGGGTTCGACTGTAAACTCGATAGGTTGTGGGTTCGATTCCCATTCCAGGAATTTTCATTTCCTGGGTTTAGTAACAAGGCAAAGCGCGGCGTTGAGTTCAGCCACTCAGCACATAATCTTCAAGCAATCTGACAAGGTCTCACTGGATACTGATACAAAACCTTTCTGCGCATAGTATCTCTGGTGGTTTTCTTATATGGCTCAGGCCATTTTCGAGGAATAGGAGCTTATATGCGATTGGTGACGGCTACAAATCTAAAACATTCTATATGTCACTTCAGGTGTACCTCAAGGACCACATTTGGGTCTTAATACTCAACATCTTTACAACAATTACAAGTATTTCACGGGTTCCAATCCCGTTTATGTTACAGTAATTTGATAGTCTAACTGATACGTGCCAATTAGTGTGATATTGATAAACTGGTACAATAATGTTTAAATAAGTATATGTAGCGGAACGTTCAGGAATGCTTGCCAATTACTCTTACGCGAAAATTAAAATAGTCACTACACACATAATGGCGTGCAATTAAAGGTAATGGATACTGCCAGAACTTTTTTTATGGACCAGTTGTTATGGACAGAAAATTAACGTTTATTCCATATGGATACTACAGTCAAAAAGACATTAATTCAATCAATTGACTGTTAGAAATACTAAAGACTTTCGGAAACCAGAAACCAAGATCATTGTAGATCATCATACACTGTCAAAATGGAAAGAATCCAAAAAAGTTTTTTAAACCACTTGCATATTGATTATTTTTAACTAAAAGAATAAAAAAAGGAGAAACATATTAAATTTATTATTTTTATCAAAACTGTTAATTGATAAAATTCATTGCCCTTAATCATTATCAATATTCAAATTCGAAATTCCCAAAAGATATCCGAGAAATCGAATCAATTTGCTTTTAAAAATAGCTTTCCTCGGTTCCAATTCACGTTTTTTTTTTTTTTTTTATGGATAACGGATGGCAAACGAGCAGAAGGACCACCTGATGGTAAGTGGATACCTTCGCCCATGAACATCTACAAAACCAGAGATGTTGTAGATGCGTTGCCGAACTAGAGGATACAGATAGAAGGGGAGGACAATGTAGTATTCCGTTCTCGGAACCACCACATTTTGGGGAAAGGATGGGTGGGAAAGGGGAAAACCTGGCTTACATGCCATCGAACCGGAACACATCATAAGATATTTGGCGGTTCGTCTTTGACATAATAGTGGTCGCGAGCCAGACGGAGGACGAACCTCCTACCACCAAACAAAAAATTCACGAATACGTAGGTTTCATAAAAATAATAATTAAAAATATATATATTTTCTACTTTTCCATAGCTAAGAGAAAATACATTCTTTTGGAATTCAATATAGCCAAAGTAGACAAAAATATTCAAAGACAGTGAATTTTATATTTATAATAACAACGCTAACTATTAATACACCTGTCGTGGCGCAGAGGCACAGGCGTTCGATTGTAAACTCGATAGGTTGTGGGTTCGATTCCCACTCCAGGAATTTTCATTTCCTAGGTTTGGTAACAAGGCAAAGCGCGGCGTTGAGTTCAGCCACTCAGCACATAATGCCTCAATTCGGCGGTGTCTTAACCCTAGGTTCTCAGGTTCCCTCTACCTACACTGCTACACGCGGGATACAGCGTGAAGCTATTAAAAAAAAAACCTTCCTAATTCACCATTTCAAGGTGAACCAGTATTTTGAACATACCAACGAACTGACCACGAATAGGTTTACAGTCACGAGGTAGAAATAGAAGCGAAGTGTAACTGCAAATGCTATCTTTTTTTTTTTAACTTCACGCTGTAACCCGCATATAGCAGGGTAGGTACCAGAGAACCTAGTGTTAAGATACTGCATTCTCTTTCAACAATCCCGTTCCCCACTTTCCACCGAATTGAGGCATTGCGTGTTGAGTGGCGGAACTCAACGCCGCGCTTTAGCTTGTTACCAAACCCAAGAAATGAAAATATTAAATTTTACATTTCCTGGAGTGGGAATCGAACCCACAACCTATCGCGTTTACAGTCGCACGCTTGTGCCTCTGCGCCACGACAGACGTCGACAGGCAAATGCTATCAAAATCTATTAAAAGATCTCGGCCTATTTAGAACTATAATTCGATAATTTCTAGCATGTATTTCAAGGCAGCATTGATAGGAAAAAATAAAAAGCTTGGTTTCCTGGCCAGTGGAGGTGAAGGTTTCTACATACTAAAGGGGCTCTTCTTTGGCAGGACTCGAACCCGCGCCTTTTGGAAACCGTCCAAGCGCTCTGACCAAAATTCGTCGAAATTCTTATGTGTTTGTTACAGCTTATTTTTTTGTTAGCATCTCTGTAGAGAGATTTTTACAAAGGGTCTAGCAGGATAACCATACAAAAACTGCACTAACGTATAATGAATTGATATGATCCTTTTTATATTGTTTTTCATCTAAAATAGCGACACACTTAATTTTGTGTCCCTAATCCCTAAACAAAAAAGTTTTGAATACTAAAAAACAAGAAGTTCGTTTCTGGGGATGATTTTTTTATGCCAACCCCTGAATTGACACCCACCAATATAT
>JAKGSA010002710.1:0-14202 GCA_033558755.1 Philaethria dido
TGTTTTTTACTTATAGAACTAACATGTTTCTTTATTTACATTTAACTTGTAGGAGTTACCTAACGAAATTGAAAAACTAATCATGTATTATAGAGTGTTGTGATTAAATTTTAATGAATGTATGGTTACCCATCACGACTGTTGCTTACATAACACTTAAACTGACCTAAAAATCTAATAAAATATATAAAAATGGTTGCATAAAATGCCGCTAGCGTTGGAATAGTAAATAGTAAATATAGATGATTGATAACGCGGTAGAGGAACAATCGCACGGCTAGAGATGGACACATTGGAAACAAGGGGACATGGCGCTTTATTGTTTATTAATACTTTTTCTATTACTTAGAATTAAAGATTTCGTTTTCGGCGGAAAGTGGGGAACGGAATTGTTATAAGAGAACGGAGTGTCTTAACACTAGGTTCTTAGGTTCTCTCTGTCTACCCTGCTATATGCGGGTTACAGCGTGAAGTGAAAAAAAAAAGATTTCATTCACAGTTTTTAAATACTACTATCTCAGATAAACGTTCTTTACGGTTTAGACTGTTTGTAGACCTTTGTAGGTCACCAATCTCTCATATTGCTAACCTATTATTATATATTGATAAATCGTTTATTGACAATGAGCTAGCAGCACTATAAAATACCTGTTGTGTATGTATACATTTCTACCCATTAATGACTTTCGCTGGTTGACTCGACTTCAAACAATAACACAGGTTCAAATCTTTATAATATAAATAACAATTCTTTTATGCTATGTACATTATTTAATAGAAATACATACTAGTAGATTCACTGATGCGTAAAATACACGTTGCCTTGGCAACAAGTATGCCATTTTATACAAAACTAGTTGAACACCTGTTGAATATCTTTTTTTTTAACTTCACGCTGTATCCCACATATAGCAGGGCAGGCAGACTCCGTTCTCTTACAAAAATTACGTTCCCCACTTTCCGCCAAATTGAGGCATTGCGTGTTGAGTGATTGAACTCAATGCCATGCTTAGCCTTGTTATCAAACCCAGGAAATGAAAATACTAACATTTCCTGTTGTGGGAATCGAACCCACAACCTGTCGCGTTTGCTGTCGCACGCTTGTGCCTCTGCGCTACTACGGGCGTTATAATATCTACTGTGTGTAATATTTATTTCATTGAATTCTTGTATTTAAGTTAACAAAAAAAATGGTTTTCTGCATTAATTCTCTATATTATGCTAATTTAATACTCCTCTGTCATAATCATAATTTCTGTCTCACAATTTTCAAAAAAGAAACCAAAAATATTTGCTTTTCATATTATTGTAAAGATAAATATTATCAGGTAAGTCCATAGATATGTTTGTGTGGCATCCTCGAAGCGGCGGAGCAAGCCGGTCGCACATCGCTTGTCCAATTATCATATCCACTTTCACCGGTTATGCCAATGGCAGGTGATGTTCGGTACTCTCTGATTCTTGTAATTAATGTTTAGTTGTTTAGTAATTTGTTAAACGTATCACATGACGTTTGATATTATAAGGTTTTTTGTTTATTTTGTTATTTAATAAAGGAAATTTTAACGCCTGTCGTGGCGCAGAGGCACAAGCGTGCGACTGTAAACGCGACAGGTTGTGGATTCGATTCCCACTCCAGGAAATGTAATAGTTTATTTTGTATTTACATTTCCTGGGTTTGGCCTCAATTCGGCGGAAAGTGAGAAACGGCGTGTATTAACTCTAGGTTCCCAAGTTCCCTCTGCCTACACTGCTATATGCGGCGTGAAGTTAAAAAAAAAGTTAGATCGGTATTTTTTTGTGTTTTCACGCATCTGCTGTAGTAGTTTTCGGTGATAAAAAACATTTTACTATTTTAGATTGATATGGCATTTTGTTTTATCCATTTTAGGCACTAAGTGCTAAAATTAATATAAAAAAATATATATTTAATAGAATAATAACGTAATATGTAAATAAATCAATTTGTTGCATTATTTCGTTGCTGTTAATTAGGTACATATGATACCGTTTAAATATTTTCGAATGATTAATTTTAATTTACATACATATTATTCAATACAAAAAGCGTCGTTGAGTTCCGCAATGTCTCTATTTTTGGGTGAAAAGGAAAAACGGAGTGTCTTGACACTAGGTATTCTATTATTATGACATGAAATTCCTCATGTCTGTGGGGAACGGAATGTTAAAGAGAACGAAGTGTCTTAACACTAGGTTCTCTGGTTCCCTCTGTCTACCCTGCTGGATAAGCGGGATACAGCGTGAAGCTAAGAAAACATAAATTCCTGATCTAATATTTAATTTTAAATACATCTAGTAATGTTACTATACAAATTGAACGTAATTTGTACATGATTAGCGGAGGAAACACTATCTTCCGCAAAAACATTGGAATGCCTGGGTGCATCACTTCAATCATTTAGAATGATTTATGAAAGATATCAAAGATTGTTCTACGGAACAAACAGATGCTCAATATATTTTTTTTGATTTTAAAAAGTTTAGCTAATAATTTATTTAATTTTTACTCCATTATTGATTATTAATTTTATTTAACTTCTAACTCCGGATTATTATATAATTTGGTACATTTCCAGTATTATTACAGAATAGATACAGAATGTGTGGTTATTTAAGTAAGTTATAGCTAATATTAGAAATCTGAATATAAGTTTGTTTGTTACGTTTTCACGCTAAAATTACTTAACCGATAATCATGAAACTTTGTATACATATTCTTATAGATATAAAAAGGACATAGGATAGCTTTTTTTAAAAAAAAATATAAAAAAATATTTTGGCAGACATGGTTGTTTGTTAAGAAAAATAAAAACTTGTTTCCTTCAAAACCTTCAAATTAACGCATATACGCACAATACACTATAGTATGTAATATGGACTGCCATTAAGCGAAACCGCGGGTATTAGCTAGTATTATATAAAACCATTATATAAGCACACTTTAAACTCATTATGATAACCAAAAAAACTTTCTATATAATTTAAAAATTATAACTTAATCAATTGACTGATAAAAACCTTACACAGATAATCATCGATTCCGCGCCAGATGCAGATAAAATGTATAAATTAATGATCTAATGACTTAGTTTTTCCATACGTGAGTATTTGAATATAAATATATGACCAGATGCTTTTGACTATGCAGCAGGCAGTCAGGTGTTAAACACCATGGGATTTCAAATACATATACGAAACGAGAAGCAATTAAAATAGCTTGGATTAAGTACAGGTAAAAGAACTGGACTGTATAATTACTCATTTAATCTGGATAGAGTAAACCTAGGAACTCATTATTCTGTGTTTATGTCTTTGTTTGCTTAGGATATGTGTGTTGATCTCAAAATATATACATTTTTAGCTTCACGCTGTATCCCGCATATAGCAGTGTAGGAAGGAAACCTGAGAAACTAGTGTTAAGACAATCCGTTCCCCACTTTCCGCCGAAATGAGGTATTGCGTGCTGAGTGGTCGAATTCAACACCGCGCTTTGCCTTGTTACCAGGCCCAGGAAATGAAAATATTAAACTTTTAAATTACCTGGAGTGGGAATCGAACTCACAACCTGTCGCCTTTACAGTCGTACGCTTGTGCCTCTGCGCCACGACAGCCAAAAATATTTAAATAAATTTTATATTTCATCAGCTGTTTGGCTCAGGCATTGCCAGCTCAACAAATTAGTAATTACAAATTACTTTAAAAATATATAGATTTATTTAAAATATTTGTACTATAAAGAAAATTAAATGTCCTATACCAGTTTAAATATAAAAAAAATACTCCTCATAGACTCAACTAGTAGTGCATACTCACCAATAATTGTGCAGACGCGTCTGTAGAAAGAAAAACATAAAAATAGTTAATTTTTAAAAACATTCATATAGAGATATCATTAAGTTTAAACAAGTAACAAATAAATTCTGTTATTTTATTTAGCCATACCTGATGTTGTGGGTAAGTTTATAATTGTAATATTTTTCATTTCTACTATAAATAATATTTATTATTAAAACATGACATATAGCAAATGATATAAAAAGATACTGTACTTGTCTCCTTGGCAATTAAATGTATTTAATATGTGGTTTGCGGTTTAAGACCTTTATGGCTTTCGTGGCCTTCATTTATTCATCTCATTTTACAAGGACAATAATAATATACGTTGTTAAGAGATCTCAAGGATGAATAAAGTAATAAATAATTGTAATCAAAATAATTGTCATATCATCATAATAATTATGGATATTTCTTTTTACTATTTCTATAGACAAGTTAGTTGTATGTACATTATTTGAAAATATACAATTTTATGTAAATACTAGATGTATCCCACGTCTTCGCTTGGGTGGACTATAAAACTTAAAATTTTTCGTAGGCATTTCGAGAAATCATCTTTTAGCTTGCCTATATTTCCTAAGGACCTCTAAAAGGACATCCAAAATTTCAGCTTTCTATGGCCAATAGTTAATACCTGTACCTTGTCTACCAGACAACCTGTCCAACCAGAAACGGAAGCATTTTTTATATCATTTTTTCAGAGGGAACCTGAGGACCTAGAGTTAGACACTCCGTTCCCTACTTTCCGCCGAATTTGTAAAAAACTGACGATTGATAAACTTGTATAACAAAAGATGTTGATTTCGGCAATGAAATTTAATAAAAATCTCTTATATAGCAAACTTAATTTATTAAGATACATATTAAAATACACAGAGCTTGATCATGTAAGTATCTACATTATATAAGCTGGTTACATTCTAACTGGCCGGTTTCCTAGTCAAGTATACAACAGGCAACTACAAGTATTTCAGTTAATACTGTTGCAGTTTTTGCTAGTATCATAGTTGCTTAGTGGGACAGTGTCTCTAAGCACGATGGTTGTATGTTTAGTTTCTGTTAGGGGGAATAATTATATTTGAATATTTTTT
This sequence comes from Philaethria dido, assembly GCA_033558755.1. NCBI lineage: Eukaryota > Metazoa > Arthropoda > Insecta > Lepidoptera > Nymphalidae > Philaethria > Philaethria dido. Next base: position 4,950 of record JAKGSA010002710.1, read on the forward strand.
ATTTAACGTCTGTTAATTTTTTGTTGAAACTCCTGTCGTGGCGCAGAGGCACGAGCGTGCGACTGTAAGCACGACAGGTTGTGGGTTCGATACCCAATCCAGGAAACGTAAAAGTTTAGTATTTTCATTTACTGGGTTTGATAACAAGGCAAAGCGCGGCGTTGAATTCCGCCACTCAGCACGCAATGCCTCAATTCGGAGGAAAGTAAGGAACGGAGTGTCTTAACTCTAGGTTTTCAGGTTCCCTAGAGGGTTAGGTAGACCTAACCTGCTATATACGGGATTCAGCGTGAAGCTAACAAAAAAAAGAATTATTTTAATTTCCTGTGAACTGTAAACTTCAGTATTGGTTCCGTCACTCAAACTCGAAAGAGAAAAGCGAAAAACGGAATGTATGGACACTGGACACTTCGACGTTTCCCGTATGTAGGGTAACCTGAAGCTATATAATATAAAAGAGACAATAGCAGAGAAATACTATAAAATATTGTTTTAGATTTGAACTCGCGACCTATAGACCAACAAGGGAGCAGTATTATATTTTATTTAATATCATTCTATAACATAAGAAATAAAAACGAACAAAAGTTACCATCTGCTGGATTAATCTAATCTTTGACAGTTAAACAAACAATGTAATGAATGCAAGCAAAGCGCATTTGTCTGTTTGCTTAAAACGTTATGCATTCAGTGTGATTTTGATATATTTAGAGTTTTATAATTGGTCTAATATCAATTAACTGTACGTTGAACTTTCGTACTATATTTTATAGTTATACGAGACAAATGAATACTCAGCACGCAATGCCTCAATTCGGCGGAAAGTGGGGAACGGAATTGTTGTAAGAGAATGGAGTGTCTTAACACTAGGTTCTCAGGTTCCCTCTGCCTACCCTGCTATATGCGGGATACAGCGTGAAGTTAAAAAAAAAAGAATACGAAGGGAACGGAGTGTCTTAACGCTATGTTCTCAGGCTACCTCTGCCTAATCTGTTATATGCGGGGTACAGCGTGAAGCTAAAAAAAGGAAAAGAATACCTAGGTAGTTAGATAGGTATCTAACTTCACGCTTTATAGTATTTTTATAGTGGGGCAGTCAGAGAGAACGGAGAGTCAAACGCTACGGTAAATAGATATACGAAATTTAAATACGTGTATAGCAAACAAATAGAGGGAAAACGGAAAATAGAGTGTTCCGAAGAGGTTTCGTTTTGCCTTTTTTTCTGTTTATTAAGGAGATATTTCAAAGTGTCCGAGCCCATTGTCGAGCTTTTTATTTTCAAAAATCTTACCCAGCATTCGAGATTAGCAAACTTTTTTTTTTCTTTTTGCTGTATTCCGCACATAGCAGGGTAGGCAGAGGGAACTTGAGAACCTAGTGTTAAGACACTCCGTTCTCTTATGATCCGTTCCCAACTTTTCGCTAAATTGAGGCATTGCGTGCTGAGGGGCGGATCTAAACGCCGCGCTTTGCCTTGTTGTCTGAGCGAGGAAAAGGAAATACTAAATAATAATTATTATAAGAATTTAATATCTTTACTCCCTGGAGTAGGAATCGAACCCACAACCAGCTGCGTTTACAGTCTGACTCACCTAAGAGGGTACCTAATATTAATATATTGAGTTTTCTACTATGTTGGTTATATAACTAATATTTCTTTATTTATATTTTTTAAAGTTCAAAGGCTCAATTGATATTTTTGTCGACTCTATAAATATATTTAAGGAAAAATACCTGAAATATCTTATGGCAAACTTAATTAATTAATTATTAATTTATTATAACTGTTTTTTATAACTTTTTTTTGCATGGGGTGTCGCGGTGTAGGTGTGCGGTCTTGCAAGTCACAAATGTATCTATTTTTTTTTTTTTTTTTTTTTATGGATAAGGACAAGGCAAACGAGCGTACGGGTCACCTGCTGGTAAGTGATCCCCGCCGCCCACGGCCCCGTGTAACACCAGAGGAGCTACAGGTGCGTTGCCGGCCTTTGAGGTGGGAGTAGGCGCGCTTTTTGAAGGTACCCATTTCGTATCGACCTGGAAAAACTGCCGCAGGTAGGCCATTCCACAGTTGAGTGGCACGTGGAAGGAAATTCCTTCGAAACTTTTTTGTATGTATCAAACTGTGAAACTACTGGTTCATCTAATTAAATAAATAAATAAAAAAAGTGAAATTTGTACTCAAAATCATTCTATTCATTTATTCAAAATAGAAGTCAAGTATAGTTAATAATAAACGTAGTACCTAAGCTTAGCTAAGTAATTTAAATAGCGACCTCAATTTATAAAGTAGGTAAAGAGGCTTCATTATGTTATCATGTTCTATTCAGTAATAAGTCTCCTCGTTATAACGATCCTCGTTATAACGACTTGACAGTCGTATACGACTGTCAAGTCAAATTTTAAAATGAATTTTAAAAAGAAATTCAAATAACTTACGATTTATATAGGAATTTAAAAGTATTTTTTGTTATATTATTTAATTATTGTGAACAAAGTTTGTATTTAAATTAGAAATACTTTTTAATTTGGAAATGGACCTTCCAATTAAATGTTTGTGGATATTAATATCGCCATGGCACAATTAAAAAAGTATTTCGTAATTCAGCGGGAAGTTAATTAGTTAGTTAACGGAAATCTTGAGAGAACAGAGTGTCTTAACACTAGATTCTCAAGTTCTCTCTGCCTACCCCGCTATGGGTGGGACACAGTAAAAATATCACAATTTTCCGTTCCCATTTACTATTTTAAAAGTACAAAAACAATAAGTACAGAAAATAAAATATTCAAATATAATTTGTAATGAGGTCACCGTGGCGCAGCGGGATACCGTGTTACAGTAAACACGAGTATAGGTTCGATTCTCACTAGGATCACTCGAAATAAATATATTCAAATTATTTTCATTTCCTCTTTGGTAAAACAAAGCGCGGCGTTTAGCTCAACACAAAAACAAAAAAAATACAGAAAATAAAATAATGAAATATACTTTATGACGAGGCCATCTAGGCATAGCGGGACACCGTCAATACGAGTGGAGGTTTGGGTTCGATTCTCATTCATTCATTCAGCTCCACCGCACAGAAAGTTTAGCGATGTTTAACTCCACCACACAACAAGCAATATCTTTAATTAAGGCGGAAAGCAGAGAACAGGAACAGGGTTCTTTCCTGAAGTTGAAAAAAATAGTGTAACTTGAAACCTAGTCGCGAATATTTATACAAATGTTAGTCTTGCCTACCTGCTTAGCGGATGTCGTATGCGGATATGGGACGATGCGGATGGGAATGGGAAATAGGCGAAGTTTGCTTTACACATGTCTTGCAGGTGTGTGAGCTCTAGCTAATAAACGTGACCCATTTCAAGAAACTTATAGTAAAATGAAACCAGAGATCATCAGATGATTATGTTTTTAACCGATTTGAAATAAACAGGATTCTTGAATCAATTCGACTGTTTTTTAATGATAAGCTAGTACTTGTCCCATTAATTATTATGCCCCATTTAAATTTAGTTTAAATCTGACGAATAGTTTTTGAGTTATTCGTAATAGTTGTGCTTTCTTTGTGGTTTTCTTTGGTTTCCTTTTTTAGTCAAAATCTTAATTATTGTATGTATTATTGTTACGTATATATTATCTCCCGTGTTAGTAAAGTAGGCAAAATCTAATGTATGTATATGTATATGTATATATATATATATATATATATATATATACGAGTATATATAAGTAAGTGTCCCGTATTAGCAGGGTAGTTTGGAATGTTTATTGTAAATTTTACAATATAAATAAATTATAATTAAACTGTGCCATATTTTAACAGTTCTTAGTAATTTTTAATAAAAGAATTTAAATATGTATATGTATAAGTGGATTAAATATGAATTAATTATTTTTTTGTTTATTTTAATTGTGACTATTGACCAGGTATTTAAGAAAGTTCTTCAACGATGCCAAGCATAATAACGGAATGGAAGTCTCGTAATTGTATCCGTCTGTCCTTTCTCCATATTGAATATTCGTTGAATTAAATTTAATTATAATTAATTCAATAATTTTGTTCATAATTGTCTTTAAAAATAACAGAGAGTTTAAATTTTATTTCGTAATTAAGATATATTTTCATTAAAATATATTATATTTTTGCGTAAAATGGTACATTTTAGCATATTAATAGGTATCGATTTGGGTAATACTATCAATATTCGTGTAAATTGAGACATTATAAAGCACCTTTCGTTATATTCACTTATGCGTCTTAAAGGACAGTATTATTTTACATTCCTTATGATTTGCGACAGGTTGTGGGTTCGAGTCCCACTCCAGGAAATGTAAAATTTAATATTTTAATTTCTTGGGTTTGGTAACAAGGCAAAGCGCGGCGTTGAGTTCCGCCACTCAACACGCAATGCCTCAACTCTGCGGAAAGTGGGGAACGGAATTGTTGAAAGAGAATGGAGTGTCTTAACACTAGGTTCTCTGGTTCCCTCTGCCTACCCCGCTATATGCGGGTTACAGCGTGAAGTTAAAAAAAAATGATATTTATATGTTTGTTATTTTTATTTGTTTATTGTTTATAGGGAGAGAGTATAAAAAATCTTTGGTCATAAAAATGTGTGTAATATACAAACCAAAGTAATCTTAAGAAGATTATAACAATTATTTATATTTTCACGCAAAAACTTCTAAAAAAATCTAAAAAATTAGGTCAGTATATATTATACCTCCATAAGTATAACAGAAAAGCTACAATTTTAGGTCAAATGGTCATGTATAACGATAAGTAGAAGATATTATACTATATTGTGAATTACTGGTAATCATAACATTTATAAATAATATGAAATAATGATTAATATATTTTTTTTAACTTCACGCTGTATCCCGCATATAGCAGGGTAGGCACAGGGAACCCGAGAACCTGCTGTTAAGACATTCCGTTCTCGTACAACAATTCCGTTCCCCACTTTCCGCCGAATTGAGGCATTGCGTGCTGAGTAGCGGAACTCAACGCCGCGCTTTGCCTTGTTACCAAACCCAGAAAATGAAAATACTAACATTTCCTGGAGTGGGAATCGAGCCCACAACCTGTCGCGTTTAGAGTCGCACGCTTGTACCTTTGCGCCACGGCAGGATTATTATTAACATTTTAACAAAAGAAAACCGAATTAAAATACACTAAAAAGCACAATTATTACGAATAACTCAAGAATTACTCGTCATATCCTAACAAATTATAAATGGGACCACATAAAAAGCACTAGTTATAACATAAGAATTAAATTTAAATTAGTTATCATATAAAAAATAATAGAATTAATTAACCAAGTAAAAAGTTATATATATGAAAAATAATAGAACCACCTCCCTTTATTGAAGCCGGTAAAAAACCTCACTAAACTATTATAGGTACAAGTAAAAAGGAGAAAGTTCAAATATCAAATATCATTTGACATTGTAACCTAAAACTTTGTGCAATACCTGTATACACGAGCGTCATCAATAGCAAGGATCATCTAAACCATTTATTATGGGATGCACCGGATGCGCGGGAAGTAGGCTCCAGTTCCGTTTTCATACATCACATACGTACATGTGCTACTTCCGATTTAGTGAAAGTAACCGGATAGCCTCATAGAAAAAATGTATTCTCTTTTTATATTATTGACATGTGGTGCAGTGGACACGTGTTTGAGTGCACATAGTGGATTCAAATTCTATTGTAGGAATGTCTAAGTTAAGTCTTTGGTTAGTCAAAAGCTTAAAGTAGAGATATAGGGTGTCCCCAAATTAACGCAAGATTTGAATTAAATAGAAAATGCCATTTTTAGTCTTTTATAGCGAATGAATAATGAATATGTGGCGGCAAAGTCAAATCTTGCGTTAATTTTGGGACACCCTTTAGAATGACGTATCATTGCTTTTTTTTAAATATGTATGTATTAATTAGGTGAGGCTTCTTTCTTTGGATTTAATAAAAATATGTTATATAAATTATCTGTTTAATATATATGCTATTTATATCGTTCCTTCTGCCTGGTTTTTGTCTGTTTTGACAATTGTTATCGCCGTTATGAGTTTATACTACATATATTTTTTTATAACATAATATTGTAATCTTCACTCTGCCAGCAAGAACCAGCAACTATAAAAGAAGATTAGAATATTTCAACTTGAACTTTAATTAGTATAATAACTAAAGATAAAACAATAAAACTAGATATATAATGTTTTGTTCATGAAAATTATAAATAAATAAATTTTTTTGCTGGATTCGAACCATGATTTTACGTTGTTTTACAACAACTATAGAATATAATTGTGTGCGAAGTAATAAGTGTGTTAGATAATATGTCAAGAATATATATGGTTAATATGGTTGCCTGGAAGAGATCGCTTTAAGCGATAAGGCCTTATTGTACGCTATTACTACTCTATGTTATTTGTTTATTTGTGTGCAATAAAGAATATTTAGTATTTGTATTGTATATAGGAATTTTTGTAGGTTTTAAGGAGCAATATTGCATTAAACGTTCCCGTCCAATAGTAGTGAATACGTCAATGTCGTGTAATATAAATAAAAATATGATGCACCGGCGCTCTACTGCTATAAATCATAGCCGTCAAAATCTAAAAGCCACGGCCTTATTCTGTTAAACGAATCATCATTGATTATAGCAAAAGCAAACTGGAAATTGTATTAAATAAATAGAATATATTAGCAATATACATATGAAATACAAGTGACTCCTTTTTCTGTATTTTATAGGTATATTATTATTGTGTGTATTAAACTTATTTTTCTATATATAGTCATGCCTTGCGTTTTGAAATATGTAGGTTAAGGAAAAGAATGTTAAATTCATTTTATATGAAAAGGCAGGTTTAACTCCGCATATCTGCTCGTGACGGTGAAAACGATTTTTTCTTTTTAACTTCACGTTGTATTCCGCATATAGCAGGGCAGGCGGAGGAACCTGAGAACATAATAATAAGACACACACCCTGCTCTCTTTAACACTTCCATTCCCACTTTCTGCCAATGCCACTTTATACTAATTGAGGCATTGCGCTGTGCCGCGCTGCCGGAAAGCTAAACTATGATATTTTTTCTTAGTTGTAATCGAACCCACGACTATCGTCAAACACTTACTAACTACAACAACAATATAATCGTCAAAATAATGCCTAAAATATTTTTATTTTCTATCAAAAATACATACATACAATCTTTAATTAATACCAAAATATGCCCAACGAGTCGAATCAACGTTTCGATACAAGTGATTGTGTATTCTCATAGGTGTGAGATTAATTTAATTACAATATAGACGAGTTACTTTTGAATCGTTATAAATCAAGTTGCTTGAATAGTTTATTTACTCTTAAGTGAAAATGATCACTTATACGTATGATAGAGCAGTGGGAATATAAAAATGCCGTTACCGTAAAAAAAATTAGATTCGATAGTTATTAATATAGTATACCAAATTATATTTTATATTATAGGTGCTTGTGGTAGTTTGGCAGTTTTTGACTGTAAATGTGATTGGTCCTGGGTTTGATTCCCATTCGTGGAATTATTGTATTTAAATTAATTTCATTTTCCCGCTTTGGTAGGACAAAATGCGGGATCGAAGTCCGCCGCTCAATACGCAGTTTATACTCGTAATTTGGGAGGGAAGTTGGAGAAGAGGGAGCCTTGACGCTAGGTTCTCTCTGACGCCGTACTACGCTGTATAGATTTAGAAGTCGCTATATATATTAATTACTTACTTATCAATGTTGTGACGCCCAATGCTGGACATAGGCCTCCTCCAAGGATTTTCACGACGATCGGTCTTGCGTCTCCCGCGTACAGCGGCAACCGGCGATCTTGGCCAGATCGTCGGTCCATCTGGTTGGTTAACATTAAATTGAATTAAATTTAATACAAAATTAGGAACAAATAAAAATTACTATTACAAATCATTCATACCTATAACTAAATAACAAACTCAATAACAGTTGTGAAAGTGAACAAAAAGCAATTAGATAAACTAAACAAAAAAGAACCAATACACCTCAAAAGATTGACGTATCCAGAATACTCCTGCTACGAGTATGTTTATTTTAAGTACCCCTTTTATACGGGAATTATGTTCATTAAGAAGTTTTTATATGTTTCTATTTTCATTGAGGACGGCATGTGGCTGTACATTGTTCGACATCGGAAGAACGCTTAAACTTTCCTTCCTATGTCTAATGGGGTATAATTGTAACCATATTGGTAAAGGATTAGATTTAATTTTAGCTCATAGTTTGTTTCGTGTTATAATTTTAATTATTACTCTTAATTTTTTTTTTCTGAAATTAATTTTAATAAAATTGAGGCCAGTAGTGGCGCAGCGTGTAATTGTAAACACGATAGGATGTAGGTTCGATTCCCACGCCAGGAAACGAAAATATTAAATATTTATAAAAATTATTATTTAACATATTCCTTTCGTCGCTCTGGTAACAAGACAAATCTCGGTGTTGAGTTCCGCTACTCAACACGTAATGCCTCAATTCGGTATAAAGTGGGGAACGGAAACGAACGGAGTGTCTTAACACTAGGTTCTTAGGTTTTCTCTACCTACCATGCTATGTGCGGGATACAGCTTGTAGCTAATAAAATATTAATTATTCTAATATATATGTTTTTTTTTTTCAACTTCACGCTGTATCCCGCTTGTAGCGGGGTAGGCAGAGGGAACCAGAGAACCTAATGTTAAGGCACTCCATTCTCTTTCAACAATTCCGTTCCCCACTTTCCGCCGATAATATAATATAATATATTTATAAATGTTTATATACTTTACTTATAACTTGAAGTTAATATAGTTAAATAGTTTCGTCTTTACGAGAACCTGGCAGTTGCTGTTTTTTAAATAAAAAAAGTAAAGCTATATAACTAACTAACAACTATAGCTTCATAAAAAAATCTTTTTCAAATATCAATGATAAAAAGGTCTAATCTTCTAACATGTCTATGCCAACCTTCCCATGGAACAAATCTCCAGATGCTCTCAAGTTTTTACAATAAAACGGAAGCGGAAAGACAGAATTCTATCTCCCTCACACAAAATGCCCGCTCTCTTACTATTTCCGATCATTTTTTTTTATTTATAAAGAATCGAGCACACGTGATTATGTTTAGATTTAAGTTATATATCATTTTTTAGCTTCACGCTGAAACCCGCATGTAGCAGGGTTAAGACACTCCGTTC
>JAKGSA010002711.1:0-14200 GCA_033558755.1 Philaethria dido
ACGAGGTGTGTTCAAAAAGTAAGGTGACTTTGTATTTTTAAGAAAAAATATTTATTTATTTATCAATATTTATGTTGTCCCCTTCAGAGTAATCCCCCTCAGATACAATACACTTATGCCAACGGTTTTTCCAATCGTCAAAGCACTTCTCATAAGCACTTTTCGGTATAGCCTTGAGCTCTTCCAGCGATGCAGTCTTTATCTCTTCAATCGTTGCAAATCTCCGTCCTTTCATAGGTCTCTTTAGTTTTGGGAACAAGAAAAAGTCACATGGGGCCAAATCCGGTGAATATGGTGGCTGAGGCATGATTGTGGTGTTGTTTTTGGCCAAAAAATCTCTCACCAGCAAAGATGAATGATGAGCAATTTCGGAACAAACTTCGCTGACACACGTCTCATGCCCAAAACGTTAGAAAAAATTTCATGGCACGAGCCAAGCGATATACCAACATCCTCAGCAACTTCTCTGATAGTGATTCGACGATTTTCCAGAACAATTTTCTTCACTGCTTGAACGTTTTCATCAGTTGTTGACGTGCTTGGGCGTCCAGAGCGAGGCTCGTCATTGGCATCTTCCCGGCCATCTTGGAAGAGTTTGTACCACTTGTAAACATTTTTTTTACTCAGAACAGTTTCACCGTATGCCACTGTCAACATTTTAAGTGTTTCGGAGCACTTTATTTTATTTTTTACACAAAATTTGATGCAAATCCATATTTTTCGATAGCAAGAAATCGCCGAGCACGCAAAACACTTATAACCTTTACACCTCTCCCAACCAAACAAAAAATGCTATACACTTGAAACTTGGTACAGATGTTCGGGAAGAGTGTACCAACATAACAAAATAAAAAAATCGATAATCGAAAGTACGTTGCCCGCCAAATTTCACAGTCACCTTACTTTTTGAACACACCTCGTATGGTAAGTTGCAAGCAAATAGGTATATCTTGAAGTTTTGAAAGCTACTTGTTATTTACGTAAAATATGTAAAAATCTTTGTTCTTTATTCACTAGTTAATTGAGTTGTTATGGTTTTAAATTGTTGTTGAAGCTTGTATATATTTAAAATTATTGATAATATTTATTTTACAAAGCGCGGCTTTAAGTTCCGTCATCGTGTAAACAATATAACCTAATGATTGTATAACTCAAAGGGTATAAAAAGTAATATATACTTATATGTTGGAAGGTGTTTTAAGATAATAAAAATTATAATTTAGATATCCAAAGCGGAAAACAAAAATAATAAAATTGTAAGCCTCAACTGAATTTTAATTTATTATGGCCAAATTACACGAATTCTTTATGTCAGAAGCTAATGTATTTTTCACTGTATAGAAAGCAGTTAATTGTTGTAAAGTTTCATCTTAGCCGTTCAGCCAGTTTTTGCATGAAAGAATAACATCCACCCGTCCTCTTAAACTTCCGCATTTATTATAATAGGTTAGACTCACAAATTACATTTTAAGCAAGTTAGGCCATTTTTTAATTTGATAAAAAACATTTCGTCTTTTCCGAGATGTCTCAGAGCCAGATAACGTCACACTGACAAATCAATCTTAATAACTTTTGAAGTTAGGACCCGATAGGATCTCCTTTTTCAAAGTAAATCATATTAATGATTACACGTAAAATGTTATTTAGATATTTCTATTTTTTATATTTTTAATGGACAAAATCATAGTTCAGTTTAGTTCTTCAATAACAATGTTGCGTGTCAGTTGTGCACAAATCACTCATAAATGTCACTTTGTATGGAGCACATACGTTCGTGTCGTCCTTTAATTGATGGTAAAAAGAGAGATACTTATTTAATTAGCCATTCGAATCGTTGGGACCCGGTAATCTGTGCAGGGCTTGATGACTTAGCGTTGCGTAGAGATCGTGTCCTCGTTGTGCGTTCTATCGCATATATCACGGGAGTGTTCTGGGAATTGTTTGACCTGATTCCCGGCCGCAGGATTTTCAAACCGCACAGTACGCCACAAGCTTAAATACCATCCACACCACCTGATGTGGCACCCAGTACTGTGCGGTTTCGAAGGAATTTCCTTCCACGTGCCACTGAACTGTGGAATGGCCTACCTGCGGCAGTTTTTCCAGGTCGATACGAAATGGGTACCTTCCAAAAGCGCGCCTACTCCCACCTTCAAAGGCCGGCAACGCACCTGTAGCTCCTCTGAGGTTACACGGCCGTGGGCGGTGAAGATCACTTACCATCAGGGGACCCGGAACGCTGGTTTGCCTTTGTCCTTTCCATAAAAAAAAAAAAAAAAATTAGCTTGAAGCCTTATTCCAAGGGACGTATTCAGGAGAAAATAAGAGAAATGAGAAAATGATAGGTAATGTTACATTAAGGAGAGAACAGACGAAAAGAAACGAAAATATTAAAATTGTAACAACTGGTCTGGCAAATTTTAATATTATTTTCATAATAATCTTCTGTATGATCACCATAAATAATATTTGCAAGGTACTATCAAGTATCTAATATTAACTTAGGATCATTTAACATACATTGAACAAAGCTCAAATAAATAATTTAAAATAAATATAACCCTTTGTCTTGTTGTTTGTGGGTTCGATCTCCGTTCGAGTCAGTGATCATATTTAATTTATTTATTTATTATTATTTTCGTTTCCCTGACAAGACAAAACTCGGCGTTGAGTTCCGCCTAACAATAAACAATGATTCAAATTTGGACGGGAAGCGGCACTAAGTCTAAGCTGAAAGAAAATTAAGTATAAATATTTGCAGTAAATATGTTATAATAAGATTATTCAATATATTCATATGATAAGTAATGAGAGATTTAAGTATGTACATAAACAGTATATATAAACGATTGAATATGATCGTAAAAAGTTGGAGCTGACTCGATTTGTAATAAAACTTTAATAACGCTTACGGATTCGCACAATATGAATTGTTCAAGAGGAATAATATTGACTGTTGCTTGAAATATGGAAGCTAAAAATATTAGGATTTTTTTACGCCTTTTTCTCACTTAGCTGTTTAGGCAGAGGGAACCTAGTGTTAAGACACTCTGTTCTCCGAATATCTCGCTTGAGTAACAGAACTCTACGCCGCGTTTTGTCTAGGGCGAGGAATAGAAGCCACAACTATCGCAGTTACAGTGAGACGCTAACCAACTGAACTACGATGTCCTCAAGTACAAAATTTTAAAATATTAATAAAAAAACACTTCGTGAAGCTAAAAGAATTAAATTAAATTGTTCAAGTGGAACATTGAATGTTGATTGAAATTATTTTAACATTTATAACTTCAAAATAGGTCTGAGTAAGCTTATCTTACAAAGTGTACCTACATACAGCTTTACATTAAAACTTATCAAGTTTTTTATTATTGTCATATTATCTTTATAATTTAAACAGTAGTCAACTAGATCATTATAAGGCAGCCAGATTACAAAAAAATTATATAAATTATATGCTATATGTTATTCTGGTGTGCAGACTATATTATTGTAAAGTTCCATCTAGATCCGTTCAGTATTTTTCCGTAAAGACTTAAAACGTCATAAATTTCCTAAGCACGATCAAAAATCCTTTCCTCCTCCGACTTCAGTGTATAAAGCAACAGTCCATATACAATTCCATAATACGAATAAAATGTACTGTATGTATATAACATCAAAGAGATGAAAGTCTTATTCAGTATTTTTTAACATAAAATATTCATAATATATGTATTGTGCGCTCAAAGACCGATACCGCATCAACAAGCCCGCGTTATCCCTTTACCGGAAATCTTACTTGTAAATGTTCTAGTGTCGCTAAGTTTCGTATGTTATTGTTATATTTATGTTAAAAGTTACAATCATAAATAATAATAATAATTGTGTATACTTTGCCAATAGGATCCCAGAAAACGTCCAGAACTTTTCCATTTTACAATTTAAAAAATTGTAAAAAGACGCTTGTGTGTTAAAGGTTATTACCTAATTAGTGATTTTATAAATGATAACACACCTTGGGAATGAAATGCTCGCTCCAGTCTGTTTCAAAGGTATCATTACAATAATAAAGAATTGTAAAACCATTGTCGAATATAAAAAAAAAAAAAAAGTCCCGCTGAGTTTTTTGCGCCGGTTCTTCTCAGGTCTGAGGCATTAAATTTAGTGAACCGGTGGTAAATTATTTGACGTTCAAAATGAAGCTTGTAACTTCTTATTTTGAATAAAATTATTTGACTTTGAATAATAATAATAACAATAACGTCGTCCAGTACTTAGTCCATCCAAACTCCATTCCATGGTCCTATTTTAGTTTTCCATATGTTCCATAGCTCCTACGCATTAACCGGTGACCATCTCTGAGTAATAACCTATGGTTACTCAGAAATGGTACCCGGTCAATGCGTCAAATTAAAAAAATATTGTTGTCTCAAAGGGGCCTCTACGTGTCGGACCTGTGTCCCCACGCAAACCTTCCAAGGACCGGGTTCCTTTGAACCCGAGAACCTATAATGAGATACATAACAATGTAAATAATAATAAATAACAATAATTAGGTGGTAGGAGATTCGTCCTCCGTCTGGCTGGCCACTGTCATGTCAAAGACGAACCGCCATATATCTAATGATGTGTTCCGGTTCGATGGCATGTAAACCAGGCTTTAATTATTCCACATTCACTCATTCTTTCCTCAGAATGTGGTGGTTCTGATGGCGTACAGCCTAGGCCACGTCTCCTCACTTTTCATTTGTACACTCTAGACCGGCATCGCATTTACAACTCCTCTGGTGTTGTAGATGTCTATGGGCGAAGGTAACCATCAGGTGGTCCTTCTGATCGTTTGCTGTCTATGAATATTAAATAAATAATAATCATAAATAATAAATATATTATTATAAATTTATTGCTCAAAATAATAACGTAGTGGACCAGTAACATAAAATTGTATTAATGAAATTCTAAATATAATATATATAATATAAAATGAATTACACAGCAGTCACTCCTAGCATGCGCGTGTCCACTAGAGCACCGCCGTCTCCTGCCTAGAGACCCCACCCCCTCTGATCCCTGAGCTGGATAATTTTGGTCGCTGATCGCCTAGCTGGGCCTCAAGCACGAGGAATCGTGGGTCTCACCCGGCTGGGCTGATCGCCCGGGTGGCATATGGCCTTTTCCCCCCCTCCCCTTACTACCATCCTTCCTCGGTTCCCTAACTGGAACTGAAATTGTAGACAGAACCCCTACAGAGGCTCCTAAGGGCCAATCGCGATGACCCGCCCATGTTCATGGACGGAAGCCTCCCATGGCCATAGGCCTAAGAGCCTGAAGCTATCAATTCTCCTCCCAGGGAGGTGAGGTGAAGACCCCCCATATATATATAAAGGCGTCATGCAAAATTACATGATCATTTTAATATAAAGATTAAAAGAACTAAAACTAAAAATACTAAAAAGTATAGTTATTGATGAATAACTCCACAACTACTCGTCAGTACTTAACTAAATAATAATATGACCACACACAAAATTTCATCAAAATTGTTTCACCTAGCAAAAGCTATGCAGTAAGCAACAAGATACAGTCGAGTTCTGAACCTTCCTTTCAATATGCTGGGAAAGAATTTTAAAATACAATTATGTTTGTAACAAACAAATATACTTTTCTTTGCTTGAAAAAAGTCGAATGTGCAGTGGATTCATTTTAAGGTTGTTAGGTTAAATTTAAATAATTCTTTTTTAAAAAGAGGAATACAAAAACATGTAACTTTGTTCACAAACTGTTTCCATCGTTTATTCTTCTTTTCTTGTTTCTTTATTGATTTTTTTTTAAATAATTAAATATATGTAATAATTTAATATGTGTTACTTACTAAATTTGTTGTTTTTGGTTATGGTGGCTGTCTGATCTATCATGACTCCGGAGAATGAAATATTTCAATTATTTTCATTTCCTCTCACTAAGATAAAGTACGGCGTTGAGTTCTCGCTAACATCACACGACGTCTCAAATTTTTGGCGAAAGCAGAACGGAGGTTTTGACACAAGGTTCCCATCTGTCTATAGATATTACTGTGCAGGAAAACGCGAAATTTAAAAGATTGACCGCACAGGTCGTAGTTAAGACGTACCTCCTCTAGTTGTTTAATCTATGATTTTTTTGAGCTTCACGCTGTATCCCACACTTAGCAGGGTAGACAGAGGGAACCTGAGAACCCAAGGTTAAGAATTCCATTTTCTTTTAAAATTCTACGTTCTCCACTTTCCACAAATTGAGGCATTGAGTGCTGAGTGGCGGAACTCATCGCCGCGCATTGCCTCTTTATCTAAATATATATATATATATATATGATATATATATATATATATATATATATATATATATATATATATATATATATATATACATATATACATATATATACTGATCCTAGTAGTTGGTTAGATATCATACTTTTGTATAAAAAAAGTTTTTATAAATTTTTTTATACTTTTATAAGTTACATTCAATCGATAAGGCTTATTATTGAAATACACAAATAACCGATTCACATAGAATATTTAGTTGAAAATAAAAGAAAAATTTAACAATCATGTGTATTACCATATTTCATTATGCAGCACCAAATTTAAAACAAATAAAATCTATATGTGGTTGTTCCATATAAATATTTCGCACCTGGATTCACCTCCATACTAGATTGGTATTAAAAATGAAAGCTTCTTTGTAGGAAATTCTTATTCTATTTATCTCTAGCAAAGAGACAATGTTTTGTTGTGACTCAGATTGAAAAATTTTAATGCGATATTATTCTGTCTACTGCTTAATTTATAATACTTTACCTAATGAATTATACATTACTTAAATAAATAGATAGTTTAATAAAAATCCTCTGTATATTGAATATACCTATTTATGTAATAATGATAAATTATAAATTAAATTCAGCTAAGATTCGATAAGTAGTTTTGGAATTATTCGTAACTATATTTTTCTTTTCCATTTTATTACATTTCTTTTGCATTTTATTTGAAGTTGATTTTCTTCTTTAAAATTTTGATTATTATCTAAAAAACTGTTAGTCGAGCCTATACCATATAATTCATCAATTTTAACCGTAATATGTTATTAATTACAATTTATACAAAGTTGTAAAATTTCAATTAAGGAATGTTTAGAAAGCTTAATTATTCCATATGATTAATCGCTTCGTTTTCTTAATTTCGCCTACTTGAAAGTGTTTACCATAAGCAGCGAATTAATGCTGAATTTTAAGTATAATTACTGTAGAATTTAAAAAAATATATATTTTTTAAATGTGTCACGCGACTTTGTTAACGTAACCCTCAAAAATATGTCAAAGTCAGTTAGCATTTCCAAATAAAATAATCACAAAATATTAGATTTAAAAACCTAAAAAGCTTATGTTCTTTTCTTTATCCCGACAATAATACCTTGAAAAAGAAGACAAATGAATCAGGTTAGGTTAGGTTAGAAAATATTATATTGATAAAGGGTGTCCCAAAATTAACGCAAGATTTGACTTTGCCGCCATTTGCTATTATATTCATTATTCATTCGCTATAAAAGACTAAAAATGGCATTTTCTATTTAATTCAAATCTTGCGTTAATTTTGGGACACCCTTTATAATATTTAGATTTAAAAGGATAAAAATTATAGATAAGGTTTACATTATTATTTCACGTCTCACTTTTCCCTCATAGTCAGGGAAAACATAGTGTCAAGATATCCACTCACATTGACATTGACATGTTGGTTGGTGGAATCCAATGCCACATTTTTTTTCATCAGAGTGAAGAATTTTTTTTTAAAGCTTCACGCTGTATCCCGCATATAGCAGGGTAGACAGAGGGAATCTGAGAACCTAGTGTTAAGACACACCGTTTTTTTTCAATAATTCAGTTCCCTACTTTCGGCCGGATTAAAGAAAAATTTAAAACCTAAAAGAGAAACTAAAATTAAGAAAAATATAATTAAATTTATATTTAATGATTATTCATTCCCCTGACTGGAAATAGAACACACAACCAATCATGTTAAAATTAGTTATTCCACTACGCCAAAGTGGCCTGATTTAAATTATTACTATTCAAATTCTCGTAAACAATATACCTAAGAGCAAGTTGCATCTAAGTAGATCAATGTGGCTATTCCAACATCGACTGAAGTTCCTTCGCTAGGGAGGTATCTATCTGAGCAGAACTCAAACGTTTGTGACATGAATGCTAATTTGCCAGCAAGTTGGCTGTCGGCCTATATTCATCTGACATGGCGAAGTTTATATTAGGAGTTAGTTTAATTCCGTAAATTTTGAAATTCAATGTAAAATTGTTTATATTTATATTTTTTTATTACATGTCTTATATCTTTTATGTAATTATCGATTGTTTTGAATTCTGTATAAAGTATAATACGTAAAATATTGTTTAGTGGCGTTCGTGATACATGAATAAGTCATAATTGTAAACGCGATTGGTTGTGATTACATTTAAATTATTTCAATTTCCCACTTTGATAGGAAAAAACCGATGTTTCGCCATTTAACACTCGATGTCGGATGCAAAGTGAAAAACAGGGTGGATTGAGACTATGAAAAACATTACCGACGTCTAAATTACCGACGTCGTAAACTTGAAGTCGTAGTCTTAAACTTGAGATTTTTTAAGTCAAGAGTCAACAGGTATTTTCTAGGCAAGCATGTGTCATTGTAGACTGTATTAACGATTATTTGTCTGGTAGACAAGGGGAACGTTTTTTTTCCTATTTGAGAAAACGTGAAATTGTATAAAAATCATCTCTCTTGGCAAATTACTATATTTATAATAATATTCTTACAGAAATGGTATCAACAAAAATTGTAACAATTGTATAAAAGTTTTGACGTGACAAGATAAGAACGTATAATTTAATTTGTTAAAGCGCTTGGATAGAGTCCAAGAGGCGTGGGCACAAATTAAAAGCGTTCAAATGACACTTTGCAGAATGATTATATGAAGTTTTTGTGTGATATACTTACATACTAGACCTCTTGATTATGTTTTAATGACTATGAACGGGTTATTTGTGATAGAAAAATTCATACGAAAATATCTTTTTAAAAATTTAATATAGTAATACTCCATAGCGTTTGGCGCTCCGTTCTCTCTGACTACCCCGCTAGGGATAAGCGTAAAGTTAAGTAAGTAAGTAAGTAAGTAATATAGTATCGGCGAAAAGTGGGGAACGGAATTGTTGAAAGAGAACGGAGTGTCTTAACACTAGGTTCTCTGGTTCCCTCTGCCTACCCTGCTATATGCGGATTACAGCGTGAAGTTAAACGAAAAAGTTAAACGAAAAAGTTAAGTGAAGTTTTACTTTTTCTCTCTTTAAGTCTCTTTAACTTTTACAAAACCACACTTAACTTATAAATCTTTTAACAAACGATAGTATTATATTAGCTGTCACCAGATAATTTTATTTTTTTTTTTTTTTTATGGAAAGGACAAGGCAAACGAGCGTTCAGATTCACCTGATGGTAAGTGATCCCCGCCGCCCACGGCCCCGTGTAACACCAAGGAAGACTACAGGTGCGTTGCCGGCCTTTGAAGGGTGGGGAGTAGGCGCGCTTTTGAAGGTACCATTTCGGCGTATCGACCTGGAAAAACGCTGCCGCAGGTAGGCCATTCCACAGTTCAGTGGCACGTGGAAGAAATTCCTTCGAAACCGCACAGCTGGGTCCGCACGCATCCAGGTGGTGTGGATGTATTATTTAAGCTTGCGGCGTACTGTGCGGTTTGAAAATCCTGCGGCAGGAATCAGGTCAAACAATTCCCCAGAACACTCTAAAGCTGATATATGCGATAGAACGCACAACGAGGACGTCTCTACGCAACGCCAAGAATGTCAAGCCCTGCACAGATTACCGGGTCCCCAACTTGATTCCGAATAGCTCTGCGATAATTAAGATAATTAAGATATATTGACAGAAATATCAAAGTTGAGTGCGGAAAAAATTCTAATTTAAATAAGTGGGACAACTCAATTTAATTTAGAATATATCAAATTTCATGCGAAACAATGAAAAATTAATTTTGCATCTGTGTAATAAAAAGTACTAAAGGCGTGCCAGTATTATCCGAATTTTCAACGACATTTCAGTTGTAATAACTGGCTTAAAATAAATTTTCTTAAGTAATATTATTGCGGATAACGCAATCACAGGTGGTCAGATTTTCTTTTAGCTGAAAACTGTAGCAGTATAGGCAGAGGGCAGGTGTTACGACATTCTTACTGATTCCAGTTCCCACTTTCCGCGAAAATTAAGGCGATGTGTGCTGGGTAGCGGAACTCAACGCCATGCTTGGCCTTGTTAACAGAGCGAGGAAATGAAAGTGCCTTGATATTATTGCCATTGTCAAAAAGACAATAAAGTTTTGCTTAACTTTAAAAATGGTTCCATCATTTTTGGCTTAAACCAGAGATCAATAATTGACACTGACAACAATTTATGGGATAACGTAACGAAAGTTTTTTTTTTATTGATGAAGGAAAGCAAACGATCAGAAGGACCACCTGATGGTAAGTGGTCCTTCGCCCCTTGAACATCTAAAACACCAGAGGAGTTAATGCGTTGCCAACCCACTGCTCAGATGCGCCATCGGAACCACCACATTCTAGGGAAAGAATCGGTGGGATATAGGGAAATGTACCTGGCTGATATGTCACCGGACCGGAACACATCATTAGACGGAACACATCATTTGGCGGTTCGTCTTTGACATGATAATGGTCGCGAGCTAGTCGGAGGAGGTACCTCCTACCTAACTACTGGGATACCCGCTTCTTGCAGGATGTTACCCAGCGGCGGAGAGGAATTGTATTCTCCCCTCATAGGGTGAAATGAATAGAATTGACAATTTGCTCCTTTTTTGAAGTAGGTTAAATATTTAATTTGAAAATGTGAAACTATGAAAAATAACTTTAAAGTTTATAGTGTAATAAAAATGTCCTAAAAAGTCTCGCTATTATCCGAATTTTCAATGACACAATAAAATATGGTACAATTTATTTCAACAATAAAATTGTATAAAAGTACATGAAATTGTAGTTCATATTTATGAAATTGTTTTGTATAATTATTATAGTTGCATGAAGTTTTTACTACTTTATGATAACAACTATAATATGTTATATATATTTAAACTTTATGAGAAAATTATATATACACAAAATGATCGGACATAAGACGATTTAGGAATCGCAATAATTACTTAATGTGTTAAGTAACGAAAAACATACAAAATACACAAAAAATGTTTAACAATACATGTTTATGCGGTGAATAACTTGATAAGTCGAAAATAAATAACTTTCTGAACTGGTATATATAACTTTTGTCTGTAAATAATATTTTTATTGTATTTAAATATTTTAGATATGAATCTCTTTTTTTTTTCAATCATTTATTAACCTTATAAATAAAGCACTAATATTGCTTATTAATACATTAAAAAAATGTATATGGAAGTCGAATTATCAACCTATTCACGCTGGGTACAGATATATTGTCCCAAATGAAAAGCATATACTTGCAAACTTAAATAGTTGTCAGTGATATCGGAAAATAATATGTTTTGTCTTTTATACAATTGTACCAAACTTTAATATTCCTCTTTGTTTCTCATTCACAGATTAACTGGATTATGATTATATATTAACGCCTGTCGTGGCGCAGAGGCACAAGTGTGCGACTGTAAAGCGACAGGTTGTGGGTTCGATTCCTACTCCAGGAAATGAAGAATTTTCATTTTCTGGGTTTGGTAATAAGGCAAAGTGCGGCGTTGAGTTCCGCCACTCAACACGCAATGCCTCAATCTGGCAAAAAGTGAGGAACGGATTTGTTGAAAGAGAATGGAGTGTCTTAACACTAGGTTCTTAGGTTACCCCTGCCTACCCTGCTATATGCGGGATACAGCGTGAAGCTAAAAAAAAATGATTATATTCTTTCCACAAAACCACCTTTTTAAAATAACAATTTTATTATTTGTTATGCATTTTTTAATTACTATCCTTACTAATATTATAAAAGTGAACGTAAGTTTGTTTGTTACGCCTTTACGCCAAAATTACTCAACCGATTATCATGATACTTTGAATGAAAATATAATCTTAGAAGAAAAAAATAGGACATATGTCATAACATATGTCCTATTTATATTATTTATTTTATTATAAAACATATTTTATAAAAAATATATAAACATGATTATTTGCAAAAAAATTGAAATTCAAATTGATAACAATTGAAAATCAAGTCAAGCAAATTAACGCATATATACGCACTATTCACTCTATGTATGCAGTATGTACTCTTGTATGTAGTATGGACTGCCATTGACTACGCGAGCAAAGCATCGGATATTATGCTCGGCTAATAAAGTATATTTTTATTATTAAAAGTTATTTTTTTATTAACTTCACGTTGCCGACCCTCCAAAAACGCTGTATCCCGCATAAAGCAGGGTAGGCAGAGGGAACCAGAGAACCTAGTGTTAAGACATTCCATTCTCTTTCAACAATTCCGTTCCCCACTTTTCGCCAAATTGAGGCATTGCATGTTGAGTGGCGGAACTCAACGTCGCGCTTTGCCTTGTTACCAAACCCAGGAAATGAAAAATGCTATTCCTAATAAATTTAATTTTCGAAATATTTTTATTAATTGAAATATGGTTATGTATTATTCAATTACTTTACACGAATACAGAAAACTCAATTAGTATATTCCGTGTGCACAGAAAGAAACATTCAATTTAGAGCAGTGTCAGCTTGCGCTGAAGTTACAGATATATTTATGGGTCTCGAGAACAGAGAGTCAATTTACAAAACAGTGTTCAGGTGGATATTGTATTAGAATTCAATTTTAAAATTTTATTTATTTACTTTTTTCTTTTTAACTGCTTTTGGTTGATATAATTTATAGCGAAGATTAGGCAGAATATGTGAGAAGCTGTACATTTACTTTTGCTACCTTTTTTTTAGGTTCACATTGTATCCCGTACATAGCAGGGTAGGCAGAGGGAACCAGAATACTTATTGTTAAGACACTCCGTTCTTTTTGACATTTTTGTTTTCCTCCGTCCGTTTCACTTTCTGCCGAATTGAAGCATTGTGTGGTGAATGGCGGAATTCAACGCCGCACTCAGCCTTGTTACCAGTGAAAATACTAAATATTATTTAATTTTCATTTTCTGGAGTGGAAATCGAACCCACAACCTGTCGCGTTTACAGTCGCACGCTCGGGCCTCTGTGTCACGACAGGTCTTACCTTTTTTATGTATAAATAATTTTTTGTCCTTCATAGAAAGTATTACTTATTAAAATAACCTTTTGCAAGTGCTTGTATAAATCAAAGTATTTAAAGAAATTTGAAATTACAGACACTAAACTAAACGTTCAACTTCTTTTTAATAAAATTATGTAGACAGAGGAGTGTGAAGTTTAAAATTGTGTAAGTTTATATGGAGAATTTTAATAATTGTATTTTAATAATTGTAGAAGCTCAATGTTAATAATAATATTATCATATGTTTGACATACACGTTTGTATAAAGTGGCGAAATGCTGTCAAAACGGGCATTAATAATTTTGAGCGCGCTCGCATCGAACATCTTGACACCAAACGCCAGCCTCTAAAAACTCGACCCAAGCCCTCCTATAATTACACATATAATACGTATAATTACACATATAGTGGACAATTTCGTTCCACTATCTGTGAAACTAAATTCGGTTTTGCGAGTCACATTCGCGCTCACGAACGTCGAACTAATTTATAACAACAGTGTGTCGCCGTTGACGGATACGTCCTAGGAGGACATCAGTATAAAGTGACAGATTGCTAAAGCTACTAATAATTTTACGCGTGAACACACTTAAACACGAATTTCTTTACATTTCGTAATATCTCATATTTGTTTTAGTAGCAGCTGTATCCCGCATAAGCTTTGCGATGCAGGTTCAAAGTCAGGGTGAACATAATGTTGAAACATTGCGTTCACCGCTTTTCGCATAAATTCGAGTTTTAGCAATCTGTATATTAATTAATACGTGAAGCAAAAACTTTGTACTCCATTTTACAAAAATTACGCGAGCAAAAAAGTTGGCACACTTATAGTTTATATAGCGAAGAAGAATCTTTTAAAAATAATGCATAAAAA
>JAKGSA010002712.1:0-14192 GCA_033558755.1 Philaethria dido
TAAGCTCCAAGTCCTTCAAAATAAGTTTCTACGCATGGCCACGGGTGCACCGTACTACATGCGTAACATCGATATCCATAGAGACACAAAGCTCGACTCGATAAAAGAGCATTGTCGAAAACTGTCCAGTAGCTACTTTAAAAGTGCTGCTTCTCATCCGAACCAACTGGTGGTAAAAGCCTGCGACTACGATATTAGCAAACGTCCCTGGGGGCCCCGTAGGCCTCGACACGTTTTAACAGAAGAAGCTGACGCCATTACTCTCGCGAACGATCCGCAACATACCGGTAGGATCCAACACACTCGCAGACGCACACGACACAAACACCGTCCCCGCCGGTGGAGACGAGGTCCTTACTTTTCTACGGCTCGATCACGCCTCGGTGCGACCGGGTCAAGCCACTAAAATCCAACAGGGCATCAAACGCCCTACCCAGTAGGCTTAAGCTCGGGCCGAGCGAAAGCAAAGTCCCCCACTACAAGCAGTGTTCGCAAGCCGAGGTTCGGCCTCGCAGGAGGCGCCCCTGTGACACTGCAGTTCTAAGTTGATGGTCCTCCTCCCGAGGAGGCCAAGCCAGGGTCAGAGCTCTTCAAGCTCGGCCCCCCACAAAGCCCGGTGACGCTGTCGAGGCCAATAGGGCCAACAGCATACTACACAGTCGAAAAAAAAAAAAAAACAAATTATTGTACCATAATTTCAGATGAGCCATCTAATTAAAACTCGAAAAGAAAGAAATTTGCCGCTAGCAAATCTTCTTGCGCTTCTCATTCACGTGTATTCTTTGACTGGTAATGAAGTAACGTTTAACAAGCAACACGAGGAGAACTTGAGGGAAACACTTAGCGTCGCCATATTTGAAGATCATGACAGCTTGCATTTGAATGAACTGGGAAAAGTTTCACCGGAACAGTGCGAAGATATAGCTAACAAAATAATGGATAAGCTACTGGCTATAGCTCAAATGAGGAAGATATTGAATAAGTATGTTGATTATGATACTTTAAAGTGTTGGTAACGGAAAATATTTTTTTAGTCAACAATTGATCTTTTTTTGGAAAGAAGGTGCGTCCAATTTTATATTTAAAAAAATGTTTTCGTTTCCTATGTTTCTTGTTGTTTTTTTTTGGTCATTTAACAATTGTAGTTTTTTTAAATAAATTTGAAGTCACTCGGATAATTATAAAATATTTTTACTATACTTCTCTAATGGGCTTGATTAAGCAAATGGCGGCGTTGAGCTTCGCCTAGCCCTGAATGTTTTGAAGAGACGGAATAATTTCTTATTAGAATAATCAATTTCAATAATAGCAGAGGCACGAGCGTGCGACTTTAAAAGCGACAGGTTATGGGTTCGATTCTCACTCCAGAAAATGTAAAATTTAGTATTTTCATTTCTTGGGTTTGGTAACAAGGCAAAGCGCGGCGTTGAGTTCAGCCACTCAACACGCAATGCCTCAATTTGGTGGAAAGTGGTGAACGGAAATGTTGAAAGAGAATGGAGTGTCTTAACACCAGGTTCTCTGGTTCCCTCTGCCTACCCTGCTATATGCGGGATACAAAACAGATATGTGAGAGGTAGGTTCTCTATCCAGATATGTATTTTGTAACTAGTTATTATTATATAATACTTTATTGTGATTTTTCAGATATAATTCAGTATTGAAGCCGTGTGAAGCAGGTACCGGTCACGAGTACCGCGGGGTTCTACAACAACTAGTCGACGAACTAGTAAATACTGACCGACCAGACTTAATTGATCTACGACATAGAAATGAAGGCATCAAGGACTTCTTACGCAGTGGACTCAAGTTTGTATAACTTTTTCATTTTTGTATTGACCATTGGAAATTTTGGAAAATTATTAAAAAGTGGCGGAAAGTGGGGAACGGAATTGTTGATAAAGAACGGAGTGTCTCAACACTAGGTTCTCAGGTTCCCTCTGCCTACCCTGTTATACGCGGGATACAGCGTAAATGTTATAATTAAAGCCAAATGAAATTTTAAATTTCTATGAAATTCACATATGTATTAAAATTCGAAATATAATATAGAGTAGGGATTTAGATGAAACATATAAACCTATATACCCGCATATAGTAGGGTAGGCAGAGGGAACCTAGTGTTAAGTCACTCCGTTCCACACTTTCCGCCGAATTGAGGCATTGCGTGTTGAGTGGCGGACTCAACGCCGCGCTTTACTTTGTTACTAAATTCAGAAAATGAAAAAATCCTTTTCCTGGAATTTATATTATATTTAAAAGACTAAAATACCGTTATTTATTTATTTTCTGCACTGAATGCGTAAATATTAATATTGGGTATTCATCTAAATTCCGCCATTAAGCATGCAAATACATTTTTTTTAACAAATGACAAACATATATGTGCTTTGGTTTTTTTATATAGCGTTTCTTTTAAAGACTTCGATATTTTCTTCTATACGTGCTTTAGAATGCTATCATTTTTATTAAACCTTTTGTGTAATTTTATTATAATATAAAGTTAAGTATCAGGTTTTCCCCTTTTCCCCCTTCCAATTTTTACCCATCCTTTTTCCATTTTTACCCATCCTTTCCCCAAAATGTGGTGGTTCCGATAGCGGACTACTACATTGTCTTTCCCTTCCATCTGTATCCTCTAGGTTGGCATCGCATCTTACAACACCTCTGGTATTGTAGATTCATGGGCGAAGGTAACCACTTACCATCAGGTTAGTCCTTCTGCTCGTTTGCCATCCGTTATCCAAAAAAAAAAAAAACAAATACTAATTTATTTATATTTAAATTATTTCACATTTTAAAATTAATACATTTTTCACAGTATGCTGACAAGTAAGAAAAAAAACGCAAAGCACCCACTAGATAATCCAACAATCATGATTTTTGTGGTCGGCGGCATTACTGCGGAGGAATGCAAGCAGTTACACAGAAGTGTTATTACCAGTGGCATTGATAACGTTGTTTTGATTGGGTCCACTAAGTTTGTTAACCCAGTTGAAGCTATGAAAGATGTCTTTTTTGTAAAATCTTAAGATTTTTTTTAACTTATTTCGTATATATGACCTGATTCCTGCCGCAGGATTTTCAAACCGCACAGTACGCCACAAGCTTAAATACCATCCACACCACCTGGATGCGTGGCACTCCAGTACTGTGCGGTTTCGAAGGAATTTCCTTCCACGTGCCACTCAACTGTGGAATGGCCTACCTGCGGCAGTTTTTCCAGGTCGATACGAAATGGGTACCTTCAAAAAGCGCGCCTACTCCCACCTCAAAGGCCGACAACGCACCTGTAGCTCCTCTGGTGTTGCACGGGGCCGGCGGGGATCACTTACCATCAGGTGACCCGAACGCGCGTTTGCCTTGGCCTTTCCATAAAAAAAAAAAAAAAAAAGTATAAGAGGTTTTCAAGTCGACTATTTTTTAATATAACAGTATAAGCATAGCTTTTGGGTGAACTAATTTGTATCTGGTGTGGTCCCATCTAAATTTTGTTAAGTTTTTGAGTTATTTGTAATATTTTTTTCGTTTTAGTGCATTTTATTCGAAATCGGTGTATTTTTTCATTTTTTTTATTATTTAAATATATATACAATTGCAATTGGTTGTGGGTTCGATACCGACTCGGGGGAATAATTATATTCAAATTAATTTTATTTCCCCGCTTTAGTAAGACAAAAGCGGAATTTAATTCCACATCTCAATATAGACGGAAAGTGGAAAACGGAGTGTCTGGTCTCTTGGACAATCTGCTAAAATAATATACATGTCATATATAGGGTGTCCCAAAATTAACGCAAGACTTGAATTAAATAGAAAATGCCATTTTAGTCTTTTAATAGCGAATGAATAATGAATATAATAGCAAATGGCGGCAAAGTCAAATCTTGCGTTAATTTTGGGACTACAATAACTGTAAGTTGTCAATAAATGTTCCTTAAATAAATATATATTTTTCTGAAATGGTTTCATACTATGAAGTTCTAAATATTATTTATAATTATATTGTTTTTTAACGCCTGTCGTGGCGCAGAAGCACGTGCGTGCGACAATAAACGCGACAGGTTGTGGGTTCGATTCCCACTCCAGGAAATTGAATTTTTCATTTCCTGGGTTTGGTAAAAGGGCAAAGCGCGGCATTGAGTTCCGCCACTCAAGCACGTAATGCCTCAATTCGGCGGAAAGTGGGGAACGGAGTGTCTTAACACTAGGTTCCTTCTGCCTACCCTGCTATATGCGGGATATAGCGTGAAGTTATGTATGTATGTATGTATTGTTTTTTATTAATTTCCTTATTTATTAAAAAAAGTATATTTATTTAAGATCATTTAATTATAAATATAGAAAACTACTCTTTTAAAAGTAGTTTCCATGTATTTAAGACACGATACTATAAGACATTCTAAAATAAAAAATATAAAATTTTAGTTGTAAGATAAATGCAATGCAATTACAATGCAAACAGTCATAATTGTGCTTTATATTTATTATAATTAAATAATAATAATAATAAAAATAAGATATACATATAATAATAATAATTACTAATAGGTACCTTTTTTCCTGAGGGTTTCAGGACGGGGTATTTATTAAGACCGACTACGTCGTGAAAAAGTCGAGTAACCAGATAAATAAAAATAAGATATACATATAATATTTGTATTATTTATGTAATATTGAACCCAGTTTAGTCTAACTTTAGGCTTAAAAATTTAAATTCAATTATATAGTCGAAAACAAAATAAAATATTACAAATAAACTAAGAAGTATTGAAAACGTACATTTAATTGTTCCACATATTCATAGTATATTGGATCCGTATAAAGTAACAGTGAATTAGGTGCAGCTTTAAATAGGACCTTTAGATTATATGTATAACATAATAGGGTCTGTCGTGGCGTCAAAGCGTGCGACTGTAAACACGACAGGTTGTGGGTTCGATTCCCACTCCAGGACATGAAAATATTAGATAGTATTTAGTAAAAGTTCTACTTCTGGTAAGAAGGCAAAGCGCGGTGTTGAGTTCCGCCAATCAGCACGCAATGTTTCACTTTCAATTCGGTGGAAAGTGGGGAATGAAAATGTTAAGAGATCGAAGTGTCTTAACACTAGGTTCTCTAGTTTCCTCTGCCTATCATTCTATGTGCAGAATACATCGGGGTAGTCAAAGAAAATTCGATATCGGCTTCCCTAAATATGTGTACCGGCTTCCCTAAATATATCCCAGCTTCTCTAAATTTACCGGCTTGCCTAATTAATTTTTTCACTTCTCGCCACTGATGGTCCCTATATGCTTCTTTCGCCTCATCCACAGTAATTAACCTCTTCGTAAATGCCTACCTGGGGGTTCCCATGCAGGAATAACTTAGAAATCTTTTAATTGTAATTTTCAAATTATTGTATAAAATATTTATTTTTATATTTACCAAAATAGTTACATAGTATAGTTATTTCGGTAACATGAAATACTGGCTTAATGGCGGTAAGTGACCCAAATCAGATTGGATAGTGAATGCAGTAGTAAAAAAGCACAAGAATACTCCAAATGAACCACATGGCCTACTTACAATTAGTGCCAAGGTTCAACAAATTCTATATATACACGAGATTTTTTTAAATACACTTTATTTATGATATTAATAAAAGTAATTGTTATTTTAACTGTATTATTTTTCATTCGATTTCATTCGACTATTTCTAATTATTTCTTGTTTCTTTAACTATCATAACCTCCCGTCGGATTCTCGATAGTTAAAGAAACCTGCCTTTTCTATTTCCTGTAAATGCTAGCTTAGTGCTTCCTCACAGCACCCTGTTTAACCCACATGACAAAGAGCTTAATATGACGTAAGTTTCGGTTGGGTACGTTTTCAGACAATTCTATTCTAGACTTTAAATATATTTCCTTGACGATTGACTGAGCCCGGCATACCTACTGAGTAAAAAAATACGCAGTTAAAAAAATTAAATAAACCTTTTTGACTTGCTTACGTTGTTGCTGACATAATCTCTGAGTTTCTACTTAGTAACTCAGTTTTTTTTTCTTTTTATGATACAACGGATGGCAAATGATATAAAGTACCTGCCTGATGGTAAGTGGTTACCTTCGCCCAGCGAACATTCTACACCGACAAGAGATGTACTAGATGCGTTGCCAACCTAGAGGATAGCCACAGATGGAGGAGGATAAATGGTAGCAGTCCGGTTATCGGAACCAATCGCATTTTGGGGGAAAGCGCTGATGGGTGGGAAAGGGGAACCTGGCTTACATGCCATCGAACCGGAACACATCATAAGATATTTGGCGGTTCGTCTTTTGACATGATAGTGGTTTGCGAGCCAGACGGAGTGACGAAACCTCCTAAACAACAAAAAATCTTTAGTTGTTGATAGATATTCCTTTAAACTTAGCAATCTAAATTTAAACATTCTATCTTTTTTTTTAATTTAATAGTGAAAATACATATATGTATAATTATTAAAATTTTTGGCACTGCTTTAGTATTTTAAAGTTTAGTAGGTTGTGAGCTTGTAGTAGTGCCAATAGACGTAAATAGGGATGGAACTAAATTAGAAAACACATTTATTTTAACATTTATATATTGTAGGTACTTAATATTAATCACAATAATGTCCAAAATACTAATTGAAAATACTTTTAAATATTGAATAGGTAACTTAAACTTAAAAATCACCAAATTGTACATTGCGTAGTGTTTGTGCGTAAATATTACAAATACAAAAGAATATTTATGAAATAGGAAAATATATAATGAACATATAATAAATATATTGAAAAAAAATATTACCTAGCTATGTAAATATTAAAAAAAGTGAAATAAAACGAAATATTAGATAGGCAATAATGACAATTTAATACATATGTTTGTGTCTCGCACAACAGTGTGCCGGCTTCGAGTAATCTAAAATAGTTTGTGTTATATGCCATTAGCGAATACCAATTACGGGCATTAAAGTTTGTCTTTTCCTATTGTGGCAAAGTTATTGATTTTTTTCTCTTGAAAAATAATATTAAGTATAAGAAATATGTTACTTTTAACCAGTTTTTGCCAGTACATAGACTTTTGGCCTACCAGTATTTATCCTGCGAGTTAGAGCTATTACGCACTGTCGCCGGCAACTTGGTAGACGGCGACCTAAACATGGGCAGACTAGGGCCAAAAGATCGAACCGAGCGACTGTATTACAAGTATATTATTACGATTAGCATAATGGTTACTCGATAAATCCTAAATAGCGTTCTTCTTCTTCTTCTTAGGGTGCCATCTTCTTGCGAAGTTCGGCGATCATTAAGGCAACTTGGACTTTTGACGCCCCTGGTCTGAACAAAGAACGTGTACTCTTATTAAACCATGGGCGTAGATTTTTTAGCAATGATGTTTTCGTCCGGCCTACGCTTCGTTTTCTTTGGATTTTGCCTTGTATGATTAGCCGCAGCAGTTCATATTTGGCGTTTCGGAAATAGCGTTACGGAATTCGATTTTCAATATGAAGTTTTCAGTGTCGGAACCTTTAGTCATTTTTGTGAGTGATGTCTGGTCGTTACGACAGTTGCTCGTATGTACGCTTCTATTTGAAGCTGTCCCTGTTGGTCGTCGGCGACCAGCAGCTTGTACGTCGCCACTAGACGGTGAGTCGTCGAGTTGCCCAAGCGACTGACGACCCAGTGCGTAAGCACCTATTTAAACTATAGTAAGTTACACTATAGTCGACAGTGCGTATTAGCTCTAATAGATTTTACTGACACGTTGTATTACGATCGAGTCTCCAAAATACATAGCAAGTTATTGTCAATACGTTATTCATTAGGGTAAGGCTAAGGGCACATTCAGCTAGTTAAATTTATTAATAGTGAGCCGGAATATATATAATTTAGTACTATTGATATTTTTATACAATTATTCATATTTATTAGGTATATTATTTCCCCATATTCATATGATTTAAATAAGTTATATATTTATATATTTGAGTACGGAAGCGTTTGTTGTTTATATTGTGAGATATTTACAACGAATCGGTTACTTAATGGAGTGTCTTTAACGCCATTAATTAACGTGAAGAATGCTTATACTGAGTTACATTGTATTGCAGTATTTAACAATGAGATATGCTATTTACTTTAGTAAGTATCTAATAACACATCTGAAATCCTTACTTATATTATAAATGCGAAAGTAATCCTGTCTGTCTGTTACGCCTTTCACGCCTAGTTTTCAATGAACCGATTTTGATTAAATTCGGGAAGGAAGGTAGAACTGAACTTGGGAAAGGACATAGGGATAATGATCGCAAAAAAAATTAATAAAAAAATATTTTTATTTTTTATAAATTTTTTTTGACACCTAGCTCCAGACCTTGGAAAGCACTTGAAGCTACCCGCACGTCGCGCGATATAACCGAATTCCACGCAGCGAAGCTGCGGCGGAAAGTTAGTATAAGTATAAGTGTGAATATAATATTTGAATCATTATTGTTTATTACTCATAAAATTATGCATACATTACTAGATATTGAACGTTGTGTTCAGCCCATTACTATACATCTGAGATCCAACATTTTTTAATTGTGTCATTTTAGATTTTGGGTATGACACTGGAAAAGCTGTTCATTGATGATTGATTTTGCTCCTTTGCCTACCCTAAATCTTGAGGTGATATTTACAAAAAAAATAGTTTCAAACAATAATAAAATTAGCATTAAATTTAAAAATATAATATATTTTTTTTATTTAGCAAATAATGTTTTAGCAGTTACATGTCCAAATGTCAAATTTTAAGACGATGATAGTTAATTTACACTGCTCTTTGGTTCAATGAAATCATAGCATTATGAAATGTTCAAGAAGTGTTCATATCAAAGATTGCTAAAATATTAAATATGTAGTCGGAATTTGACGTTATTGTATTTGTATTTTGAGACAAAAAACGAGATTCAGTTTTCCTGGGTTGTTGATCTATTTTATAGTTTCTAATTAAGTATATATTTAAAAAATATTTCCTTTGCACATTACAAAGAACAAAAGTAACATAAATAGGAGAAAATGTCAGTCATCAGGAATTACACCCATAATATACTTCATTATTTTATGGAATATTGTATTTACACTCATATATTAAGTATTAAAAAGTTATAATATACAGGTAAATATTATTTTTCTATCAACACCGATTAATCTATTTTAAAATTACACCAAACATTTTGCAAAGTAAAATATCATTTATAGTGAATTCTTAAGACATTTTAATAGGAAAAATTGGACTATGTTTGTTATTTAAATGCTTTAATCTACCCCAGAAACGTCGCCTCCTTTCCTAAAGTCTGCATTTGCAAAGATAGCAGTTTTATTTCTATATAGCGCACAAATTATAGAACCACGGTCTCTATACCGCTTCATTTCATGTCCTTTATCTCGTAGCCCTTGAACAATATCCTGAAACAATATACAATTTTACAGATTATTAAACAAAAATTACATAAAATGATTTAAACATATGTAATGCTTATTTTCGTGCAAAATATGAACAAAGGTGCAATAATGCAAAAAAATATATATCTGCTAGTTGAATTGTAAAATATATATCTTAGGGAAAAACAATTGTATGGCATATACCTAATAATTGATTTCTTACCTCGGTAATTCCAAATTCGTAGTTAACATACATCGGTGATGTTTGGTGATGGAATCGCGGTTCGTCTACTGCTTCTTTTACAGTTTGATCAAACCATAATTTGCGTATTGTTACCTGTAAAAGTTACAATTCTATTTAGATTTTTTATCGCCTTTTTTTTAACGCCCGATGCTCTCCAAGTGGGCCACGACGGCCTCCTGGATAAGTATTATGTAAGGGAACATTAAGGAATAAGGAAACATAGCCAGCTAGATATGCGGCACATATTGCCTTTCAGTGTTGATTTGCCTGACAGTTATTTTTTTTTCTTTTTTTTTTAATTTTCCGCATAACAAGGTAGACACAGTGACCCTAGTATCAACACATTCCGCTGTCCTCATTCCGCCCGAATTTCAAACATTGCCTGCTGAGCGGCGGTTCTCAACGGCGCGCTTTGCCTTACCAGAGCTAGGAAATGAAAATTATTTAAATATTTACTAGGGTGGCGGATCGAACACACAAGCAATCATATCAGCCAGACGCTATCTCTATGTGCCACGATTTACTTAAAAAAATATACAATAGTTTCGTTTGGAGGTTTTGTTATAATTTTTAAAAAATATACCAGGATGGCGTCTTAATTTACGAAAGACTACAAATACTACAAATGAGTACACAGAGTACACATACCAAAGCAACAGATGAAATAATCTTCGTTCCTCCCGAGGCACCAATTACTAATTTCGCATTGCCATTTCTATCGACAATAATGCTAGGAGTCATTGAGGAGACTGGCCTCTTTCCCGGGGCAATGAAGTTTGCTGCACTTGGTTTTACACCAAAATAGTTGGTGATCCCGGCTGATGAGAAATCGTCCATCACATCATTCATCACGATACCTGTGTTCAGTGTTGTGAAGCCCGCGCCGAAGCTGTATTTTTAATATTTTAGATTTATATTTATTTTTAAACTTTCTTATGTTTTTTTTTACTTTAGTGCATAATTTAACTGACTTAAAAAGTATCCAACTTCTCATGTAATTTTGTTGCTAATGTAATTCGTAAGTCTTTATCACATGATATGATGAAAAATATTTATCATTAAAAGTGTTACATTAATTGCTTATAGTTTAATTAATATATAATAAATCTCACGTACTAGTAGTTGATAGAACTTGTTACAGAAACAGCATCTCCGTTGCTCGCAATAACCGATATATGTGCAGTGCCAGAATCGGACTTTTGGTACTCAGTAGCTCCATAGTAAGCGGTGTCATTGCTTGTTGTCGAATCATTGATTTTTAATCTGACCTCAACTCCATAGTCCGGAGACGTTATATTTCTTAAAAACTGGAAAATAATGTTATTGAAATTAAGATTTCTAAAAATAGTTTGAATAATAACTCGAATTGCAACAGCTTCATGCTTCATGTCGCATAGCAAGGGAGTCCATAGCGCGTCGATAGATCTAAGATGAAAATCAAAATTCTATTTGGACTTTTTCAGATGTAAACTCTGGTAACAAGGCAAAGCGCGGCGTTGAGTTCCGCACGCAATGCCTCAATTCTCTGACTACCCTGCTATGTGCGGGATACAGTATAAAGCTAATAACAAAAAAAAATGAAACCATTAAGGAACATGAATAAATAAATCAAAAAGTAATCCTAGGTACAAATATAATTTAGGAGTGTCAAATATAAACTACATATGTGACGATAAAAATATTTCAAAGATTTAATGAAAGATTCAAATAGATACAAAGATGTATTTTTACAAATGATTTACCTCATCTAAATTTAAATAGTCCGAATCGCCCAATTTGGATCGCGCTGCAAACGCGTACTTAAAAGCTTCTATTATCCTGTGATAGGTAAGTATCTTGTTGTCAGTCCCATTAATACTTTCTGAAGTGAAGTTGTAACCGCTGAGGATGTTTAGGATGTTAATCAGAATAGCTCCACTGCTGGGTGGTGGTGGAGCGTACAGTACATCTCCACTGCTTAACGGCACTGAGATAGGTTCTGTGATTTTTGCTCTGAAAATATTAATATTCACTATTTAGTTATAAAATAATAATTATTATTCGTATTTCATATTTTTTATGTTACATTCGTAACTTATTCAAAATAATTTCTTGATTTTTTTTTAGTTTCATGGTGTATCCCGCATATAGCAGGGTAGGCAGAGGGAACCTGTTCTCAGGTTCGCTCACTCCGTTCACTCCGTCCACCGAATTGAGGCATTGCGTGCTGAGTGGCGGAACTCAACGCTGCGCTTTGCCTTGTTAACAAACCCAGGAAATGAAAATACTAAACTTTTACATATCCTGGAGTGAGAATCGAACCCACAACCTGTCGCCTTTACAGTCGCACGCTTGTGCCTCTGCGCCACGACAGGCGTTATCGTCTCGATTATTGATAATATAATTAAATAGTCATAATAAAGTTATCTTTTTAAAATCTACAAATAATCGACTCATAAATATTTTAAGACCTAAAAAGCATCAAATAAAATAAATCTGTTTAAATAATAATCTAAAAAAACACGTTTAAAATTATATTCTTGCTATTCTAATCTTCCTGGTGTGGTGGATTCGATTCACGGTAGTCAAATATTGTATTATCATAGGATCAGGAGATGCGTATAAATTTTCAAATGTACAGAATAGCAAGAAATTAATCAAAATAACCGATACAGGTGACACTAAAAAAACCTGTTAGTACATAAATCACCAATTTTTTATTGTGTTTAGTAATATCTATATATAAATCCGTGAGTAAACACTTTGGATCTCTTTTTACGAAAATTACACAGACGAAGGAGCATAAAACTTGGCATGCTTATAGTTTTTATAGAGAAGGAGTGCAGAATGCACTATTTTTTTTAAATAATGCATAAAAAGTATATTAAATTAATAAAATAAATACCAAAGTTTCACATTCACTCACGTTTGTATAAAGTGACATATACATTACTAAAGACAACGCGTTGTTAACGCGAACGCTAGTCAGTGGAATATTTTTTTTATTATAAACAAATATAGCACGATAAGTTATGAACTTTATATGCTAGGACAATTAATAACAAGTGATGTCAGTGGAGTAATAAACTTGTCTGGACCTATGACAATGTTGCCTCTGCGTACTTATCATTGGGCATAGAAATAAATGAATCTTTTATAATATCATAATTACAAAATCGTTTATATTCTATTTTTTTATTGATATTTGATTTTGACACTTGTTGTGGCGCAGAGGCACAAGTGCGTCTATAAACGCGACAGGTTGTGGGTTCGATTCCCACTGCAGGAAATGGAATTTTTCATTTCCTGAGTTTGGTAACAAGGTAAAGCGCGGCGTTGAGCTCCGCCACTCAGCAGGCAATGCCTCAATTCGACGGAAAGTGGGGAACGAAGCTAAAAAAAAAATTTTGAAAATTAATTAAATTTAATTGTGACGTGTATGATTGTACGATTTGGTAAAAGTTTCGATAGGCAATCACAGGGGAATAAATATTTATAGTAGGTATATATATATTTCTTTAGTATGGATAGACAAAGACGGTGCCAGATTCCATAACTAGTGACTAAAGTTTTAGAGTTTCTAATGTGTTTGAAAAATGGGGACACTACTAATATACGAGGTGTGTTCAAAAAGTAAGGTGACTTTGTATTTTTAAGAAAAAATATTTATTTATTTATCAATATTTATGTTGTCCCCTTCAAAGTAATCCCCCTCAGATACAATACACTTATGCCAACGGTTTTTCCAATCGTCAAAGCACTTCTCATAAGCACTTTTCGGTATAGCCTTGAGCTCTTCCAGCGATGCAGTCTTTATCTCTTCAATCGTTGCAAATCTCCGTCCTTTCATAGGTCTCTTTAGTTTTGGGAACAAGAAAAAGCCACATGGGGCCAAATCCGGTGAATATGGTGGCTGAGGCATGATTGTGGTGTTGTTTTTGGCCAAAAAATCTCTCACCAGCAAAGATGAATGATGAGCAATTTCGGAACAAACTTCGCTGACACACGTCTCATGCCCAAAACGTTAGAAAAAATTTCATGGCACGAGCCAAGCGATATACCAACATCCTCAGCAACTTCTCTGATAGTGATTCGACGATTTTCCAGAACAATTTTCTTCACTGCTTGAACGTTTTCATCAGTTGTTGACGTGCTTGGGCGTCCAGAGCGAGGCTCGTCATTGGCATCTTCCCGGCCATCTTGGAAGAGTTTGTACCACTTGTAAACATTTTTTTTACTCAGAACAGTTTCACCGTATGCCACTGTCAACATTTTAAGTGTTTCGGAGCACTTTATTTTATTTTTTACACAAAATTTGATGCAAATCCATATTTTTCGATAGCAAGAAATCGCCGAGCACGCAAAACACTTATAACCTTTACGCCTCTCCCAACCAAACAAAAAATGCTATACACTTGAAACTTGGTACAGATGTTCGGGAAGAGTGTACCAACATAACAAAATAAAAAAATCGATAATCGAAAGTACGTTGCCCGCCAAATTTCACAGTCACCTTACTTTTTGAACACACCTCGTAT
>JAKGSA010002713.1:0-14191 GCA_033558755.1 Philaethria dido
TTTTAAGTTTAACATATATTTGTTAAATTATTTATAAGTAATAATGTATTTACTCCACAATTTCCAAATAATACATATTATTTAAATTATAACACCATTATAAAAAAAAAACTTATGTTCTTCTTAAAAATTCGTATGACCTATTTATCATATTATAGAACCTTGTATAAAGTTATTGAAATTTGACACGATCTCATTTAAACAATCGTTTGTCCCTTTCTTGCCATATTAAAAACGTAAAGGACAGACGCTGCTTAGTCCTAAACTTATTAATACTAAATACTATTGAACATTATAAAAATGTTTTGCTTTATTCAATATTCATATATGCTACAGAAACTACACTTAATTATTGGATGGATATGAAAATTCGCCATCAATTGTTTATTGTTATTTTATTGTAGTAATAATGACTAACTTGTCAATCCATTACATACATACAAGTATATATGTCAAAATATGATATATATAATTGTACTTCAAACGGAATAT
Organism: Philaethria dido; assembly: GCA_033558755.1. NCBI lineage: Eukaryota > Metazoa > Arthropoda > Insecta > Lepidoptera > Nymphalidae > Philaethria > Philaethria dido. The sequence continues at coordinate 493 of JAKGSA010002713.1, forward strand.
ATTTAGTATTGAATATAGTATAAATAATCGAACATTGTATTTTTATTATAACGCCTGTTGTGGCGCAGAGGCACAAGCGTGCGACTGTACGCGACAGGTTGTGGGTTCGATTCCCACTCCAGGAAATGTAAAATTTACCATTTTCATTTCTTGGGTTTGGTCACAAGGTAAAGTGCGGCGTTGAGTTCCGCCACTCAACACGCAATGCCTATTTGGCGTAAAGTGGGGAACGGAAATGTTGAAGAGAATAAAGTGTCTTAACACTAAGTTTTCTGGTTCCCTCTGCCTACCCCGCTATGCTATATGCGGGATACAGCGTGAAGTTAAAAAAAATGAAAATTTTATGATCTTGTTAGACTATCTATATACCTTATCTTGTGAAACTGACTGTATACCTCACTAATAACCAAAATCAATTTTTCATAGTTTAATTATAAAATTTAAATGTGTTACAAAAAACATATTCAATTGAATAAAATATTTTAATTCCTATAAGTATAAAGACAGTATTTTATTTTGTTTTTAGTTATATAAAGAGTTATATATGCTAAAGAAATAATGTGATAAAAAAAAATATGTTATACACATACTTAGGATAAGAAAAATATTGAAAAAACGTATAGAAATTTGAACATAACTGAATTTGAACCTCTTTTAATTTATCCAAGTGCTCTACCAGCCAGCCAACTAAGCTATATATTATTAAAGAACTACTTCAAAATTCTCATACAACCATATTTTGTTATTAGCATCTTTGTATGGAAATTTCAACAAATTTCCAGTACCTAAAAATTTCTTTTTATATTGTTACGTCCAAATTTTTATATGTTTATAATTTATTTCTAGCTTTTTAACTGCGTAATAAAATAGATAATCCTCTTCTTTTACTTACGATATATTCTATAATATTACAAATTAATAATTATATAGCACTATATATGTCGTATAACGTTTTACCAATTTACGAATATAATAATAAAAAAGGTATTGAAATAGCTTTTTGTGCTAATATATGCTGCTCACGCCAGAAGAAAGCCTCAAGTATCATTTATTCCAAATTCCTCTTACACATAAACGTAAATTTAATATTATATTTCCTAAATATATCAAAGAATAAGAATACTATATAAGTAAATTTTGCTTCTTTCTTACAACAGTTCTATCATTTAAATTTAAACATTAAAAAAAAATATACTTCAATACATTGTACTTTAAATACTTAATACATATTTTAAAAAGAACAATGTTTTTACATTTATTTGAAGATATAGCATGCATGTTGAATTACAAAAAATGTAATTGTATTCATATAGTAGATATATATATATTCAATTGATAAATTTTAGATTACCATTTTAGTAAACAATATCAATAAAAGTTCAGTGTAAGGAATATAGCTTTGAGGAAGAATCTATTTAATTTCTAATGAAAATCAAAATGTGACAAAGTTTTTTTTCATATAATTGAAAAAAAAAACTCTTTCAATTTTATTTTCTTCATAAATTTTGGAATAAATATATAAATTTTTTAACCTCAGTTTACATAGTTTTACAAACCAATTCAATACATTATGTTACATACTACATTTATGAAAATTGTTCACTTGTCTTTATCAATACATAAAGCTTATTAAATAATGAGCCCTTCGTTAGTAATATGGCCGCCGTGGATTATTCTGAAAACAGAAAAGATATTACTAAATTAACATGCTAAGTAAATATTACATCAACGGTGAAGTGCCAATACTTTCTATCGTTTTAAATGACACGTTTAGACATGTAGCAACTAAAAGTACACTTAGGAGATTTTTCTAAAACATGCTAATAGTGCGTTTAAAAGGATAAAAATACATACGTACATAGCTTCACGCTGTATCCCGCATATAACAGGGTAGGCAGAGGGAATCTAGTGTAAAGACACTCCGTTCCCCACTTTCCGCCGAACTGAGGCATTGCGTGCTGAGTAGCGGAACTTAACGCTGCGCTTTTGCCTTGTTAGCAAACACAGGAAATGAAAAATTCCATTTCCTGAAGTGGGAATCGAACCCACAACGTGTCGCGTTTACAGTGGCACGCTTGTGCCTCTGCGCCACTACAGGCGTTACAGGATAAAAATAAAAAAGTGTATTTATTAAAAATATCAGTTAGGCGGTAGTGGTACTTCACCGTCTATATATATTTGTATATTTTATGGCAAAAAACGTAATAAGCCTAACCATGGGCATATAAACATACTATCTATTATAAAGTTATTTTTTTTAACTTCACGCTGTAACCCGCATATAGCAAGGTAGACAGAGGGAACCTGAGAACCTAGTGTTAACTCCGTTCTCTTACAACAATTCCGTTCCCCACTTTCCGCCGAATTAAGGCATTGCGTGCTGAGTGGCGGAACTCAACGCCGCGCTTTGCCTTGTTACCAAACCCACGAAATGAAAAATTCCATTTCTTGGATAAAGTTTTTCATTATTTTATTGTCTAGAATCTGATATAACAAAAAATTTTTTTTTATCAAATATTATTAAAAAAATAATTAATGCATGCTTTGTTTGTGCGATTAGGTACAATTTGATTTTATAAGAAGAAAACCCTTATTTTAAATTAAATATTTGCATTAAGTATCGCAGCTTAAAAAAATATCAAAAATTCTTCAAAAAAGTTTTTCAATTCGATACTTCGAAATTCTTTATTTATTATTAACTGCATAACTTTAAAAAATCAGAAATCATTATTATATGATAGCTATCTCTCATTTAAATTTAAGATCTGACGAGTAGTTTTTGAGTTATCCATAATAAATTAACTTTTTATAGCATTTCATTTGAAGTGTTTCCGTAATTTGTTTACGTATTTTTTTATTATGAACACATAAATATAAATATACCAGTGGGTTGGGTCGGAAGCGGTAGGCGAGCATCATGCGCTTCCTGTACGCGTCGAACTCGTCGTCGTCGGGACACACGCCGTCCGCCGACATGGCGCCCAGGCCCAAGTTCGCTACTGGCTGCTTTGCTCTGGAATTAATATTGACAAATTACAAAAAATATTTGTAAATTTTAATATATATGTGACCCTGGTGTATAAGATATGTTATTGTAAAGTTTCATCTAGTTCAGTTTAGTAGTTTTTGCGTGAAAGAAAAATAAATATCCATCTGTCTATCTTTACAATCTTTCACTTTTATGATAGTAGAATTTATAATGTTATACTGTGAGGCTAAATTTATTTTCGCGTTATCCTGATCAATTTAGTAAGGAAGTTCAAGTTTGTACTATGTAAATATTATAACGTTTATTGAATTCGGACACATGTGCGATATTCAAGGAAACTGCAAGAAATAGGTAAATATAGTTGTGCGAAAAGTTTCTCACATACAGTGAGAACGATTCTTGAACGCACGCGTATTTGAGGCATAGATGTAAAGAAAATAATATATATCGTATAGCATACAATAATGTATGTTGTATACATGGTTCCATTTCCTAACTATGTAACTACAATATAACATATTCTTTATTCTTTAACAGCTGTACATGTTTTAGTTTTAAATATAACTAAAGTTAGGTAACGAGCCGTCTGATATCCGAACTAGAATCCAGCCTGTATTTCAGATATCAGACAAAATAATTTTATTGTTTTTTAAAACATATATACATAAGATACTAACTTGTTAATAGGTTCAACTATACCAGTCCCTTCAGCACCGAGACCTTCGCCTTCAGTCCAACCAAGCTTTTGTAGCATTTTGAAACCTGTGAACATATATCTCGAAATATACATTATTTCTCGAAATCCTATTAAGCACAGATTCTATGCATGTGCATAGAATCTGTAATAATATATGTATATTATTACATACTTCACTTTTCTGTTATTGTAGATTTTTTTAGTTAAAGATAAATTATATAATAAATTTAATAAGTTTTTAATAAAATATAGAAATAACTTTACCAACATTGCCTTCTTTTAGTTTATATTCCTTATAATCGCTTAGGTCAGCTTTGCCACTTTTTACTGCAGAATAACATTTCTCCATGAATCTGTAACATTTAACAATACATATTATAATTAATTATGTATTATATTACAAATATCAAAACCTGTGCCATATAACGTTAAAATCTATATATGAATACTGTGAATACGTGGAAGCGGGAAAAACTAGGACCCTTTTACGAAAATTACGCGGACGGATAGCATGAAACACATGGCACACTTATAAGCCGGCCATAGCAAAAAGTAGTGCAGAATGATAGTTTCTTTTTAAAATAGTACATAAAAATATATATGTAATTATAAAATAAAATGTTACACTACCCACCACCATGGTTTGACATCCATGTTTATATAAGTATTACATATACATAGCTGGGTGAGCCAAGAACGCGTAATTAACGCGTCAATAGGGACATCAGGTATCTAAAAATTATACTAAATCTAAACCAAAATGGCAATAAATAATCAATTTAAATAAGTAAGGCTTACTCTTCAGCTCCCAGGTGGTGGTGGAAGTCCCCAATATGATGTTTACCCCTCAGCTTGTTTCCTTTGTCAGCTCTGTGGCCCATCTTTCTGTGGCATTCATTTCCTTGGCGCGCAATCTAAAAATGTTTGATAAAAAAAGATTTTATTTTTAAACAATCATTTAAATTCTCATTATTTTTAAATTATTTTTTTTTTTTTTTTTTTTTTACTCACGTTGTATCCTATATATAAGCAGGGTGGGCAGAAGGAACCAGAGAACCTAGTGTTAAGACACTCCATTCTCTTTACAACAATTCAGTTCCCCACTTTCCGCCAATTTTGATTATATTTGTTTATATCTATAGACAGCTACAATGTTATTAAACTTCTTAAATAATTATTGGTAATACTATTAATATATGACATACATACATATTGTACATATTGAGATGTGATACGTTTTTTAAAGTGTAAGAATTGGTAGCAAATAAATATATTGCAGAAACGATAGAATATAATTATACTTTGAATAAGTAAAATAGACACTAAATATTTTTTTTTTTTTCTGTTACTTTAAAAAAGACTGGGTTACGTTACCATTTATCTAGGTGTACCATATATATTTCGAAAACATACATTTAAGTATTATAAGATTAATTTTATTAAAAAAAATATAATTAATATGGAGGCGTTTATACTTACCTATGTTCCCAAGTACCATCTGAGGTGTCTTCATCACTGTCATATTCATATTTGTGTTTGCCAGCTGCCGCTAAACGCTCCACTTCCTGACGCTTTTTGAGCATGTCCTGTAAACAATTATATGTATAGTAAAAAAATATATGTTTATATAACATTTGTAAAAAATATTAGCCAGTGTGCCAATCACAATGGTTATTAATTATGTGTTCTTGTTAAATAGTTTTTCTAACTGATTTGTTTATATTTATTACATTATAAATATTATCATATTATTTTCATCTTAATTAAAAAAATGTGCCTTGAACAATAGTAACAAAAAAAAAAAAAAAAATGACCCAATTAAATTGGGAAAACCCAAAACAAAAATTATATATAAAAAAACAATATATACATCCAAATATTTATCGCCTGTCGTGGCACAGAGACACAACCGTGCGACTGTAAATGCGACAGGTTGTGGGTTCGGTTCCCACTGCAGGAAATGTTAATATTTTCATTTCCTGGGTTTGGTAACAAGGCCAAGCGCGGCGTTGAGTCCCGCCACTCGGAACGCAATGCCTGAATTCGGCGGAAAGTGGGGAACGGTATTGTTGTAAGAGAACGGAGTGTCTTAACACTAGGTTCTAAGGTTCCCCCCTCTGCCTACCCTGCTATATGCCGATTACAGCATGATGTTAAAAAAAAGAATCATTATAATACATAAAAATAATATAATAAATGTTACACTGTTATGGTAGTGTACCATTGATTTGACCATACACTTTTATATGAAATGTAAACAGAATCTCTAATATAATAACTAGCTTACCTGATACAACAAATTGAGTTTGAAATTATCCTCACACTTCTTCCAGTCCTCAGCATTTAGATTTGTAGTGCCATAGTTAGTCATGGCATATTGCATTAGAGCGTGATTATTGCGATTGACATGTGTTAATTTTAAGCCATCTTCATCTATTTTAGATAAACCTGTAATTTAATTTTTGTTCTAATGGAAACTTTTAATCATGATATACAATACTTTAAATACATTTACACTGCCTATATTGATACCAGGCCTGAATAAGTTAAGAAATCAACTATAATGTGAATTATGATTTTATTTAGTTATAAGAGTGAATAAATAACCATATCAAAAACTTCAAGGAAAAGTGTACTCTCAGGTAGTGACCGACCGAAACTGGTTTTAATGACCGAAACTGAAACCGTATATCGGCAATGTTCTCAGTTTCGGCCGAAACCGAAACCGAAACTTTCTCACAAGGATCTTGTTTTGAGAGAAAAGTAGAAAAAATGTAATTATATTCAGTCAGTCTTAATTTTTTTATTTTTAAATCACATAGTTATGCCTTCTTCAACATTTTGCGCTTGTTAATATAGTTAACATAACAACCCCTTATTTAAAAAAAAAATTATTGTGCTTTGAAAATATTTAAAATTTGTGTGAGTATTATTATAGACTAGCTTCTTTCCGCGGCTTCGCCCGCATGGATATCGGTTATAGCGAACAAAAGTAATCTACCGTATAAGGGTTGAATTTTACAAGTTTCAACCCCTTACTTGCGCCCATAGGAGGGTAAATTCTAATAAACCATTATGTTCAATAAAATATTTTAAGACTCTGGATTTAATTTTTTATAAAAATCAGCGCCGATTTAAATATTTTTCCATACAAGGTTTCATTCAACTCCTTATTTGTACCCTTCTGACTTTGAAACGGCGAATTTGAATTTTTGCATACAAAAAAACACGGTGTTGCGAAAAATGTAACTGCGAAATATTTGTTACGTACAAATATTAAAATGACATGAACATAGAATTTATTTATTACGTAAAAATTAAAGTTTAAAAAAATATTTTTGATTTATCAACTTATTCGCGCCTGGTATGGCTAATAGTCATTTTTGTATAAACGTTTAGAGATAATATCATAAACGTAAAAACATCTACAAAATATCACCATTAAAATACTAACAACACTTAAGTTTTTCAAATGTTTTATATGCTTAAGGTTTTCGAATGATCTCCATGAGAAAAATAAATCAATTTTTTAACTCATATACAATGTGTAGTAACACATAATTTCCATAATTATTTAAATAATTTCCATCATTCATTTCATTTTCATTAAATCTACAATATTAAAAAGCAAAAGGTAATACCTGGTATAGCATTAGGTAATGGAGCAATAATACCAGGAGGTTTGATATCCACTGGCGGGTGGTCTCCCCAGCGAGACTTCTTCCTCCTTCTGCGTTCCCGTCTGTTCTCAGAGTCCTCGTCACTTTGGGAACTTGTGTGCTCACGCTTTATGTTGCTTTCATTTGAATATGTATCATAGCTGAAACGTTTTTAAAATGTTAATATTTAAGATTGATTTTAAATTAAAGTTATTATAATAAAATAATTCTTTTTAATATTGCTAAAGTGTTTAATCACACATTTGGGATTAGAATTGATCTACATATATCAATTTTTTTGTAAATTATTATAAAAAATTAGCTATATTAAATTTTTTGTGTGTTCTAAATTAAGTTTGTAATTTGTGTCGATGTATTGACTTCTGATGTATTAACGATGTACTAACTGTTGTGTGAAATTGGACAAAAAAATATTTACACGTTTTACATTTCTTACAGTATAAATAGAATAAATATGTAAAACAGAAGCTACTTCATGTCTTTTCCCCCTGTTACAGGACAAACAGTTTACCCAGTTTATTAAAACACTACGCTTTTCACCTAAACACGAATCATTGCGAGCTGAGTGAAGGAACTCAACACAAAGCTTTCTAAAACAATTATAATAAGACGCTATTTTACTACGCTTCCATATATAAAATTAAAATATTAAAACCAAAGCAACAAAGATGACGAATTTTATAAAAAAAAAATTTACTTGTCATTCATTTCCTCCTTTATAGGCTTAGTATTATCATTACTATCATCATCCTCTAAAGAGAATTCCGGTTCATATTTATCTTCAGGTTTGATCTCAGGCTTTTTCTCTTTGCGCAATTGATTCACGAGTTCCCGATACGCCTTATATTCATTCGAGTTGGGATTATGAAGGAACCTGAAATCATACGACAATTAAATAAAAAAGGCCAACAGAAAACATTCAAAATCTTTGTGTTTAAGTGATTAAACCTGAAAAATAGTCGAGTAACGCTACTGGTTTGAACTTTACAACAATAGATACATACAAAAGAAAGTAAATTCGAAACGAATAGCGTGACACACTAGATAACTGTATGTATGTAATATAAAAATGAATACAGTATCCTTGTTTGTAATTTGATTCGGTCGGTATGGTTTAGTGGCGTTACGGCGTTACCACATATCGTCTTGTATTTGCAGTACGCGTTCCCATTGGTCGCCGTTAGCCGATACCTCGACGGCCGCGCGGCGGACTGCACTCGGGAACGCATCTGGAGAGAGAACTGCACACCACCAGTCAACATATACCCGCGCACGAACACCCACTACACTTATACGTGCTATACTCTTTAAACTTTTACTTTTTTATTATTTTTGTTAATTGAAATTAAAAGCACAACATTAATAGACAAAGCATAGAAAAAAATATACGGTTTGTTTTCTTTTTTATAAAATTTAAATGAAAAAAAGTAATTTTATACATAGCATACAATGTTTTCAATAAAGGAGTGTAAATAAAATAAAAGAGAAACTAGAACTTGTGACCCTAACTTAAAAATCTTAATAATTCTGCTAGTTATTATATTAAATCATTTAATTTTATAGAGATAACTATTATGTGGTGAACGATGGTTACCTCGATGTGGGTTCGGCGGCGCAGGTATGTTGCAGGGTTCCATATCTTTGGGTTTCGGGATGTGATTTAATGGCATGGGCATAGGAGGAGGAATATTCTGCAATTTCATAGGCTCAGGAGGCGGTATGTCTAAAGACTTCGAATCGGACATCGAATTTGGTCCCATGAAGGGTGGATTTGGACAACCGTTGTTAGGGCCGAAATTAGGACCGTTTGGCCCAAAGGGTGGTTGGGGACCAAAGTTAGGTCCATTTGGCCCGAATGGTGGGCCTGAATTTGGAGGCATCATAGAGTTAGGTGGACCATTGGGACCTGGCATTTGATTGGAGAACGGTGGAAAGAATGGTGGCATAGGGCCATTTGGTCCTGGACCTCGCATATTTGGACCACACATTGGCGGCATTGGACCACACGGACCATTCGGTCCCATGAAATTTGGCGGCATAGGGAAATTAGGATTCATAAAGGGTGGTGGCATGGGCGGCATGGGACCTGGGCCCATCATTGGACCTGAATTTGGTGGACACGGACCTGGTGAAAGATATGCTATTAGGCCAGGACCCATTGGACCTGGTGGCATAATATTAGACCGGGACCCATTGACCAGGCGGCATATTAGAAGCCAGGGCCCACCTGGGGCATAGCAGCTGGGGGTGGACCCATGGGGCCTGGAGGCATACATAGGACCAGGGGGCCCATGGGACGGACCCATAGGTCCAGGGCCTATTGACCGGGGCCCGGTGCTGGGTCCACGTTTCTCCATAGGCCTAAAGTTCATAGGACCTTTGTCCCATAGATACTTAAATCATTACTTTGGATGTCTTGAGAATTATCATTTTGATCATCATGGTCAAAGTAAATCATCATTCAAGTGGTCCATCGCGATCCCCATCGACCAGAATGGGAGCTTGGTGGTGGGGAGTGGTCATCAGGAGGTCTAACAGAAAGCTGCATAAGAGTGAGGGATATTTGTAGTGTCTCAATTTTTTTTCATCCCTCAACTACAGTGAGTTGCTGGATCCATGGTCGATGACGACCTCTCGTCGTTCCAGCGGCGATGTCTGTCTCGTGCAATATAAAAATTAAAAAAATACTATTATGTATAAAGTACTGATGTCACAGTTACTAATAATAATAATTAAATGATGTCACAGTTACTAATTTCAAAAATATTTAAATAATTATATATATTACAATATAAATTACTCAGTAAAATATTAGTGGAAACAAGACTACCTGGATCCTCTTTCCGATCTTCTCTCGTTATGATGATAAGATTCACCACTGTCATGTTCTTCTTTTTTTAAACTTGTCTCAGGCTTTTCTTTATGTTCACTCTTATGATTGATGATGATACATGACATCTTTTGGTTTCTTCTTGTTCTTGTTTTTGTTTTTCTTTAGCCTCTTTTTCTTGTTTCTCTTTACTTTGCTTTTCCAGTAGTGCCTTATACTGACTCATAAAACTTCCATCATTTGAGAAAATATTAGGAGATCCTGTTTCTTCAGTTGCTGCAGGGCTAGTTGAAAAAAACAAACATTTTATGAAGATATATTAAATTGTATAATGTAATAAAAAATTATTACAGTCAAGGAAAATTTATTTAAGTATTTAATGACATGTCTGTTATAAAAGATAGATCATATAAACATTAGATCATATAAAATCTAACTAGCTTCATAAACGTAAAATTTTACTGCACAAGTTAAATCCAATTATTGGAAGCATTGTCGATTATATCTCAATAAATAATATTACATAATAATATTATAAGAAGCGTTTGTAGAGCGTTTGTACTAACAGTAGGTGATAGTTTTGTTTTTTATATTAAGATAACATTTGTGTTATATTTGATTAAGACTGTAATAGGCAAAGAGCAAGCATCAAAAAATTATAAGTTAATGTTAATGTAAAGTGATACAAAATGTATAAATGTTAAATAGAGTCTGACAAATTATTTTAAATTAAAAAAAATGCATTGATAAGCTAAGTATATTATCTATATTTCAAATTTTTCAGTAATAATAAATATATTTAATAAAATGTTGTTAAAGTTCACACAGAAAGCTAATGATAGTTTTAAAGTTAGTTATAAAGCAACTACTGTGATTTTTTTGGAATTGTTTTGCTTAATGGTGGTGGTTCAGTCAGGATTAACAATAATAGCATTTTTCATATCTTAGTGCGCACCTATGTTATTTTAATAAAGATTAGTTTGTGCATGTGCCTAATAATATTTCACAGGACATTGAGCATATATTTTAATAATATAGGTGTTTTGGTTAGATTGTTTAAGTCAAATTCAAATGTTTCAAACCCTGAGTTACCATATAACAAGTAATGTTGTTTAATGTCATTTGTATAAATTAGTAAGTCTAATGATTCTTATGAGAATAAATATGCTAAAATTGCCCTTCAGGGAGAAATGAAGTAGCATTTATTCTTAGTTTTATGTAACACTTAGGCAGTGTTATGATGCAAGTCAATTATGTTGTTCTACTAAACAAAAACAAGATTTATTTCATGATTAAACTTTTGTTGAGAAATAAGAGATAGTATATTTTACAGATCTTATGACGCCTATTATAATAATTGATACAAAACTAGTTACATTTTAAAATTTGTATTTATTATAAAGAACAACATTAAACAAATAAACTTAAATGTTTGAAATGTAATTCTTACCCATAATAATTACCAACTATTTTATTTTTCATAATAGATTACTATATTTTTAATATACATAATATGCTGTTTTAAGAAACAAATAACATACTTCGATAATTTTGCTTGAGCTGCAAGAGCTGCGGCTTGTTTTTGCGCTTCTAATTTTGCTTGGATTTCCATCTTCTTTTTTTCGATGATTTGTTCTTGTTTCGACATTTGTAACCATCTTGTACTTAATGCGGATTTATTTTTAGTATCTTTAAAATGTATCATTTTTGAGCCGTTACTACAAATGGTTTCTCTACAAATTTAAAAAAGATTAACCGTAAAAATGTTATAATTTTACTAAAAAGCAAATTTTCGTACAGGCAGACATTAAACGAAATGAATAAGAATTGTCTATGGAAATTCAAAAAGTGACATTTATTTTATACCATCGACAAACAATCTATAGAGTATACAAAGTCTAAGCTTATCGATATTCATTTCAGTCATTCATTTATTTAATTCCTTTATCATAATCACAACTTCAGAAAAAAATATTTGTTGATATTAATGTTAAGTATAAAGTTTTTATATCAAGCCTAAATACTTGATGATATATTTTATTTTCATCTATGACCTAAAATTCCGCACGGAAACTTACGAAACTGAAAGGAATTATAACTTAAGCTTCATTTATCTCGGAATTATTATAAAGCTTAATAGGATTCGGCTTAACAAAAATAAATATTAAAAAGTATGATCATTTACGATGTATACAGTTTATAGATTCATACATACATTATTTATTCTTAACTCTTTTTTTCATTAAAATCTTTTGAAATTATATTTTTTATTTTAATAGCATTCAAATTTTAATGCATTAATTCACTGATAATTTATGATTGATAATATATAGTATAGTATAACGTCGTGAAAAATATGCCTATAATTAACATAATTCATTACGTAAAGCGTCCGCTATAACTCGCCTTAGCCAATGTCATTAAAATTAGATTAGAGGTTCTTTCCCTTGTTCTTATTTTAACGCTTTCTCTTACGCTTACAGTTACATTGACTGTTACTGACTATGATTTTCGAAATACTCGTAGATAAAGTAACGTTTCTATAGAGAATTTTATATTTCAGATGTAATTTTAAAATTAATCAATAATGATTAATTATTTTATGAATCACATAAGTACATTGACTCTTCACGCCATCATGAATTGCAATCGTGACTCGTGACGTATGATACTCGTGCCCGAGTACTTGAGAACAACCTGATGATGCAATGGTTGTGGATTTCCATTCGGAGGATTTACAGGATATCTTTATCGTGTCTGCTGTTTTGTTTCTCGAATCTACTGATTAACTTACCAAAGTAAAAGAAGTGTGTATATTATTACTCATGAATAATAATGTTTTTAGTAAGAGTACAAATAAAAAAGAATATTTAGATTATTTTATTTACTTATTACTTGCCTATTATTCATTCTATTAATGATGAAAAAAAACTGTTTCTACTTCATTAAATCATAATACTGTAACACAAACCTTTGGAAGTCTAACATTGGACATCAAAGTTATATAGTTGGCAAATGGACGTATCTGCAAATTGGTTGTTTCGAGATATTACTGATCAAAAATCCTTTTGTCATTGCGGGAACTGCAACTCTGGCAGATACGTCCTTTGGTCACGGCTTCTCTTTGCGTTTCGAAGGAAGTAAACGCTCGGGGGTTCCCATAACTTCATAGAGACGAGTCTAGTGGTACCTTAATGAAGTTATCTCAAAATGTCAAAATTTACAGATACGTCCCTTTGTCAATTTGCCAACGATATAATAATAACGAAAAAAAAATATAGCTATTAGTAGAAATCAATCTTAGGAAATGGAAATGAAACATCCAAAATCATTGCATATTATTCTTTTTATATTTTTTTCTTCAGTTTAAATGAAAAATACAATTTCATTTATTTATAATGTTGTCATTTATTTATTGTAAACAAATATATTATAAAAGATTTACATATTACTATCAAAACAAAATATTCACAAAATGGCAGACTAACTAAACAATTAACTCA
>JAKGSA010002714.1:0-14145 GCA_033558755.1 Philaethria dido
GCGACTGTAAACGCGACAGGTTGTGGGTTCGATTCCTATTCCAGGAAATGTAAGTTTAGTATTTTCATTTCTTGGGTTTTGTTAATAAGGCAAAGCGTGGCGTTGAGTTCCACCACTCAGCACGCAATGCCTCAATTCGGCAGAAAGTGGGAAACGGAGTGTCTTAACACTAGGTTCTCTGGTCTGACGCACGCGTGTGCCTCTGCGCCACGACAGACGTTTTTTGCTAAAATCTTCATTATTTACAGATTAAGAAGAAAATGGAATTGAAATTAATGAAATATCAACTCGACTTCATTTTAAAATATTTAAAGTACTATTCATATACTACAAACTATTTTTTAAACGCACATAAAATTATAACTTAGATTAATATTACAAGGTACCCCAAAAGTAGAGAAACAGTTAATAAAAAACAAGACAGACACTGTAAAAAATAATAATTTTTTAAGCATTCCAGTTGCAACCCCAAAACTCATTGAAAATAAAAATTTGCTCTAATGATAAACAGTCCGTCCATCATAAGTTGAAGCTTGCTCTTAAGTTGAAAAATACTTTTTGTCGTCGTTGAAATATTCAAAATTAAGTCACTTGTTAATAAATTGGTACCATTTTTAAACCATTTATGTGTAGGCGCTTTTTTAATTCTAGTTTTTCAGTTGAATTTTCTGTTAAGAGTTGTTTATGTAGAGGTTATTGTGGCGCAGTAAAAGAAAATAACTGTAGATACGATATTTGTGGGTTTGAGGGAATTATTATATTGAAATTATTTTCATTTTCCTCCTTTTGTAAGAAAAATGCGGCGTTGACTTCCGCCACTTAATACAATGTTTTAATTTTGGAAGGTAAGATCATAACCGTCTTACTAATATTATAGATATGAAAATTTTAGAGGATATGGATAGGATGTTAGTCTCTCACCTAAAAATTACTAAGCAGATCTAGATGAAACTATAAAGTTATGTAGATTATACAAAAGAATAACACATAGGATACAATTTACATAGATTTTGCGTAATTTCGCCATAATATATAACGATACATATTTAATTTAAAAGTATAAAGCAATAGAGAAGAGGTCATCGTGGCGCAGTGGACAGTATGTGACTGTGATCGCGATTGGTTGTGGATTCGATTCCTACTTGAGGGAATGATTATAGTTAAATCGTTTTTATTTTCCTACTTTCGTAGGATGAAACGCGGCATTGAGTCCCACCACTTCACACACAGCGTGTACTAGAATTCTAGTGAAAAGCGTGAGGCTGCTTCGCTTTGCTTTACGTAGATTTCATCATGGCGCAGTAACACAACTGATTGTAGACGCGATATTTTTGGGTTCAATGTCCAGTCGGGGGTCAGTATATTTAAATTACTATCATTTTTCCACTTTCGTAAGATTATAGGTACGCGGTGATGAGTTCCTCTATAAAACACGCATTGTCTCGAATCGACTTAATTCAAGCACTGTTTTAAACGTGAATGTTTGTGGCTTCGAATCCTAATCGAAGAAATGATTAAATTTTTTTTTTTTTAATTTTCTCACTTTCGTAGCACAAAGCGCAGCGTTGAGTTCCGCTACTCAGCACGCAATGTCCCAAATTCGTTAACAAAGGGTCAAACGGATTGTCTTAACACTAGGTTCACTCAGACTTCCCCGCTATGCAGGATAAAGCATGAATCTGCTTTTCTTTGCTTTAATAGAGGCTATGATAGTGCAGTAACAGCAGCTGACTGTAAATACGATATTTGTAGATTCGATTTCCACTCTCTGCTCTGGTAAAAGAAATAGAGGCGATGATATTCGCCATTTAATTTTATTTACTTATTTATTTATCCTTTATTGCACTTCGACTTCGACTCCACTCGACTTAATGCTAAAAAAAATTCTCTACCAGACAACCTTGTCACGTGGGAAATAATTGAGGTGCTTAAATACAAAAATATAAATATATACCTTACCTTACCTATCTTCACGCTTTATCCCTAGCGGGGTAGTCAGAGAGAAAAGAGCGCCAAACGCTATGGTCCCTGCATACCTCTTTCGCCTCGTCCACAGTCATTAACCTCTTCATGCATGCATATAGTATATATATTTTCAATAAAATTGATTAAAAATACAATATAATATAGTACTATATAAATACAATACCTTTTAATATATATTTGTATTAATATACAATATCCTGTAAGCGAAGGAGTGTCTTAATACCATTCATTCCCTGCTGTGCGGAATGAAGCCTGAAGCTGCAAAAAAAGAAGCAATATATTTATATTGAATCTATAAGAAATCGATACAGCGAGAGTCCCGGGAAAGTTTAATTAAAAGTAGCAAAGTTGCCAAGTGATTACGTACTCTGCCCACCAGTTCATCTCGGATCGTCTGTCAAAAATAAAAATATCCTGCCCAGGTCTATACTGATGCGTTATACGGGTAACATTGTCATTTTTACCGATTTTGAAAAGAGGGAATAATTAATTCTATTGTTTTTGTCTTATGTATACACATACATACACAGCTTCACGCTGTATCCCGCATATAGCAGGGTAGGCAGAGGAAACCTAGTTTTAAAACACTCCGTTCCCCACTTTCCGTCGAATTGAGGCATTGGGTGCTGAGTGGCAGAACTCAACGCCGCGCTTCGCCTTGTATCTCAGGAAAAAAAAAATCCATTTCCTGGTGTGGGAATCGAACCCACAACCTGTCGCGTTTACAATCGCACGCTTGTGCCTCAAGACACGATAGGCGTTTGTCTTATGTATGTTAGCGTATAACTTTACTGTTAATTTTTAATGCGTTTTATTTGAAGCCGGTTTTCTTTTTATCCGACTGTCAGAGAGAGGTCATGTTATTCGCGCGTTCATGTATGTTTGTGATAATCTTTATTACCACATATCTTCCAAAACCCTGGATCGAATTATATAATTAAGGTGACATTAGATAGGTATTGATACTCCAAGTGTTCTTAGATATATGACATAACTCTGAATTTAATATGGCGCCCTCTAGAGACATTACGTCATGAAAAAAAACGACAAAATCATTGATAATGTGTGGACCAAATGAAAGGTCTTAATTAGCACATTTCAAATATATAAAACATAACTAGCTTTTATAGCCTACGTTATTTGTATTTGCTTCCTAAATTTGAAGAATTGGTTCAGTCGGGTTTTTTGTTCTTTATAATTATGTGTGTTATTCTGTTAAAACCTTAATAATTGTCAAAATTGTATAATTTTCTTGTTAAAAATGTACATTTATCTCTTTTAAACTGACTTCAAAAAAGAAGGTTCTCAATTCAACTGCTTTTTTATGTGTGTTATCGCATAGCTTTTTACTGGGTGAACCAATTTTGATGACTTTCACAATCGATATTCACTCTTCACTTCGCTCACTACTTCGTAAGTGGTGCTTTTGAGTAGTTTTTGAGTTATTCGTAATAATTTTACCTAGTGTTAAGACACTCTGTTCCCCACTTTCCGCCGAATTGAGGTATTGCATGGTGAGTGGCGGAACTCAACGCCTTGCTTTGCCTTCTTACCAAACCCAGGAAATGAAAATACTTTTACATTTCCTGGAGTGGGAATTGAACCCATAACCTGTCGCGTTTAACGCTCTTTCGGTGTCTATTAAATCTTAAAACAATACAGTTTTTATTATATTAGAAAATTAAAGTACTCAAATAGAAATAATTTTACCCAAAACGCTACACCAAAATCCCTTACGCCAGCGGAAAAAAAAATTGGTAGTAAACGCAAACTGGGGTCAATTAGATCATATGAAAAATATTCATAATATTTTTAGAGTAGACGCCATGGCACAATACAATGTATCTATCTTATTGTAAGAGCGATGATTGTGTCTGATTTCTACTTGTGAGAATGTTGATTTATCTATAATAGTAAAACCCTGCAAATGCGTTAATAACGCATTGCATAGTGGACGCATATGTCACTTTATATAAACATGGATGTCAAAACCATTGTAGTGTGTGTAACATTTATTTTATTAATTTAATATACTTTATGCATTATTTAAAAAATATTAGCATTCTGCACTCCTTCGTTATATAAACTATAAGTGTGCTGTTTCATGCCCTCCGTCCGCGTATTTTTCGTAAAAAGGGTTCCAAAGTTTTTGCTTCACGTATTTATATATAGATAAGGGTCACTAAGTTCCTTCTAGGATTCTCTGTTTTAAAACTATGACAATATATTATATAAGTAAGTATCATGGCGCAGTGGTATAGTATTTAATTCTAAACGTTATTGGTTGTAGGATCGATTCCTATTCACCAGCCATGTTTATATTATTATAGCTATTTCATTTCTCCTGTCTTTTAAAAAACAAAAGTGTATGTTGATTTCGCTATTCAACACGCAATGTCTTGATTTCTAGGTGAAATTGAAGAACAGAGTGCCTTAACACTAGGTTTTCTCTGCCTACCATGTGTATCCATGTATGGCTTATAGCCTTTGCAATGCGCATTAACGTCATAAATATTATCGCCATCTCTTCCTGAAATGCTTAATCTAACTTATTATAACAATAGTAAATAATAAAATAAAAACCGCCACTCAACACGCAAATGCCTCAATTTGGCGGAAAGTGGGAACGGAAATGTTGAAAGAGAATGGAGTGTCTTAACACTAGGTTCTGGTTCCTCTGCCTACCCTGCTATATATGTGGATACAGCGTGAAATTAAAAAAAAGAAAAAAACTGACTTTAAATAAAACGCACAAAAGTGACAATATTACGAACAACTCAAAACTCTGTAGGTATAATAGGACGACATGTTACTTTTTTGTGACAAGTCATTTAACAAAGATAAAAAAAAAAACTACACGCTGGATCTTAACTAAATTTAAATATGTCCACATTAGAAGCACTAGCTATCATATAAAAAAATCATCAAAATTGAATCGCTCAGTAAAAAGTTATCCGGTATCACACATAAAAATACAATATTACATACTCCATTTTTAGAGTTTGGTTACTAAAGAAGAATGAATTTAGTACTGCCCAAATCGTTTCACCAAAATCCCTTACGCTAGCGTGGAAAACGAGTAGCAGTCGTACCCCTCTGAACTACGGTCAATTTCGCCCAAATTTCCCGCAAAGGATTAACGACGAACGCTACGAATATGCAAACATTGATAAGTTGCGGACCTCGCAAGATATGCGGGCACAAGCAGGCTGGCTTTACATACATACATACATAGCTTTCACGCTGTATCCCGCATATTGCAGGTAGGCAGAGGGAACTCGTGTGTTAAGACACTCCGTTCCCCACTTCTTCCGTCGAATTGAGGCATTGCGTGCTGAGTGGTGGAACTCAACGCCGCACTTTGCCTTGTTATTAAGCCCCAAGAAATGAAAATTCCATTTCCTGGAGGGGAATCAAATCCAGAATTTCAAAAATAAAGAAGTTCTCGACTGTGTTTTATTATTATCTGTGTTAACGCATAACTCTTAACTGCGTTAACTAATTTTGATTTTATATGATAGCTAGTAATGAATGTGGTTTATATTTTGTTAAGATATGATGTAAGTTTTTGAGTTATTCGGGTAATAATACTACTTTAGAACAGTTTTAGTCAGCTTCTTTTTTTTGTTATTTTTTATAATATTATAGTAATAATATTTTACATTCATATTTATATTGACTTATTGGTTTATATTATGATCATTTATACGTTCTAAAGCCATCGTGGCGCAGTGGAAGTGGCGCGAAGTAGTTGTGGGTTCAGTTCCCATTTGAAGTATTAGTAATATATAATTTTCAATGTTCTGTAAGACAAAACGCGGCGCTGAGCCACCACTTTTGCGCAATGTTTGAAATGGAAGGTTTGGAGTTACGGCACATGACACTAGTTTTTCTCTCTTCCTGCTCTACTACAAGGGATTAAAGGTGAAACTAAAAAAATCTGATAATTTCAAATCAGAGCTTTTTTTTTTTTTTTTTTTTATGGATACTGGATGGCAAACGAGCAGAAGGACCTGCCTGATGGTAAGTGGTTACTTCGCCCATGAACATCTACAACACAAGAGATGTACTATGATGCGTTGCCAACCTAGAGGATACAGATGGGAAAGGAGGATAATGTAGTAGTCCACAATGGAAACCACCACATTTTTGGGTGCTGATGGGTGGGAAAGGGGAAAACTCTGGCTGGCATGCCATCGAACCGAACACATCATAAGATATTTGGCGGTTCGTCTTGACATGATAGTGGTCGCGAGCCAGACGGAGGACGAACCTCCTACCACCAAACGAAAATAAAGCTTATATAAATATTATTGTTACAATATAAATCCATATATGTTAAGTCGGAAGTTTCCAAACGTTTTGCTTTACGACTTTCCCTTATTTTGCATACATTCAGTTTCCATATTCTCAGAACATGTGTAGGGAATATATTGTTAAATATGTCATAATAATTGTATGATATATTGCTTCTCCTAGATAGGTTTAGTGTTGCAAACTGGTATGTTTAATAGTTTGCCAGATAAAAAAGAAATTAAAAGCTGCTGATTAGGTTTTAACAGAAAAAACCAATTGGAAATAAGATACTCTATATTAGAAGAAATATAATTATTACGAATAACTCATAGATCTTAACTAAATTTAAATAGTACCACCACATTAGAAGCACTAAATAGTATGATAAATTGCTTTCTGTGGCGCAAAAATTAGTACTGAAGAGAAATAAATAGTTTACTAGTTCAAAGAAATTAAAAATTACTAATTTAATATAATATGTTAGTAAGATTTTTTGACAACAAAAAAGAACAATACTACTTTGAAAGAAAATGCCCAAATCATTTTTGCATAAGCCAGAAATTGCTAAATGGGACTATCACCAAATTACCTGTCTACTAAAAAATATTTTTTTTTGTCTTCATGCCGGTCCGCATATAGCAGGTAGGGCAGAGGGAATCTAGTGTTAAGACACTCCGTTTCCCGCTTTCCAATACAATAACACACAAAACAATCTCAATCAAATAGATAACCTCCTATTGAAATCAGCTAAAAATACAAAAACAAATGTGTTGGCAAATTTACCCAAGCAAACTACGATCACTCCAAGGTGTTATGTTAAATTCTTCGCCTGATACTTGCGCCAAATTCTTAAATTAAACAAGGTGGCAAGAAAACTAATCTAATTTAAACTTCCTTCATCTAATTTGAATACTCCTGCTATCCCAACGAGCATCGGAGCAATTTATTTTATCCCCGTCAGTTCACGTCACTGAAAAGATTGCTCAGTATTAGATGTTATACTTCTGACAAGTACTTTGTAGTTCCGCGCAGTTCGGTTACCCTGTTAGCTGCACACACTTGCTAAAGGATTTCATCTAAAGGTATAAATTTCGATCTGTTTCGAGTGCCTTGCATTTTAGTTTGGTAGGAAATGAGGTTCTGGATCATTATGTGTCAGGGAAGACGTTATTCAGTAATATATGTGCATGTAGTAGAAATTAAAATGAAACTACTATACTATATTTTATCCAACTTTGTTAAAATCTTGTCTATAATATATATATATATATATATATATATATATAGTGAAGAAGAAGAGTTATATAGCAGCATATATATATATATATATATATATATATATATATATATATAGTATACATATACATATATATATATATATATATATTTATTGTATTGGATTTCATTTTGAGTGTCTTAACAATTGTAAGCTATCAGGGTTATATTGATTGATTGATTATGTTTAATTTGTTTTCATTTTCCCCTTTGCTAATACATAGGCAGCTAAGTTAAGTGGAGCGCATTAACACTAACTCCTCTGGCCCCGCTAGCTGCTTATCTCACAGATCTGGCTTTCGCTGACTGGTCTCCTAATCCTCGACACGCAATGTGTTCCAAGCAGGAGTGTGTCTCCTGATAATCTTCAATTTATAAAAATATCTGTTTTTATATGCCTTCATAATGTTTTTAATGGTAATTAATAATCGAATCCATATAAAATTATAATCCTCAATATTGTAAAACTTACAAATCGACGTAATTTCATTTTAACTAAGTAGTAATAAGGCTCAATAAGGAATTATATAAGATAAGAAAAAACATAACTGTATTAAATTTACATTAAAGTTAAATTATGCACAAACAGTTGTGTTGCTAGTATCAAATCGTGGGGCACATCAGGTAGAATGTGGGAGTGTCAAAAAAAAAATGGTAATTAATAAACAATTTAACTAAAAATGTTGCTAAAAAAAAAAAGAACTGATTTCAATAAAAATGCACAAGAATTAGTGATTTTTGTCTATAATTCCAAAACGAATCATCAAATCGCAAAATAAATTTAATGTGACTAACAGTTTTTTTTTATAAAATAAAAAATCAACAAAATTCAAAAAGATATTTAGGAATGATTGTTCTTTGAAATGATCTTTGGGTAGCAGCTTGAAAATCCTCTAGAGATGCTTTCTTGCTTATTATACGTTTTCTCCATATGTTTTTCGTTGCCTAAGTGTATGAGAGTAACACTTTAAAAAAACCCAAAATCATCAATATTAGTTTTTCTAGGACAGTAAAAGCACAGTAATACAATATAAACAACACATAATTACAAAGAACAAAAAAATAATCAACCGTAAGTCTTCAAATTTAGTAGCAAATACAAATTAGGTGGTAGGAGGTCTGTCCTCCGACTGGCCTGCTATCCACTATCATAGCGTCAAAGACGAACTGCAAAAATATCTAATGATGTGTTCTGGGTTCCTCGATGGCATGTAAGCCAGATTTTCCTTTCCCAGAACATCCTTTCCCAAATGTGGTGGTTCCGATAGTGGACTACTACATTGTCCCCCCTTCCATCAGTATTCTCTAGGTTATAACGCATCTACAACATCTCCGGTGTTGTAGATGTCTATGGGCGAAGGTAACCACTTACCATCAGGTGGTCCTCTGCTCGTTTGCCGTCCGTTATCAATACAAAAAAATAAAAATAAATAAAGTAAGCTTATAAAAAACCTAGTTACGTGTTATTATATATTTGAAATGTGCTCATTAAGTCCATTCATTTGACACCCCACACGGTACCCATCAACGATTTTTTGTTTTTATTCATGACATAATTGCCTCTAGTGGGGGCGCCATATATTGAATTAAGAGTGACGTCAAGCATATCTAAGAACATTTGAGTATCAATACCTATCTAACGTCACCTTAATTATATAATCTGATCCACAAGTTTAGGGGCTGCAGTATGAGGTAATAAAGAATATTACAAACATACATGATACGCGCGAAAACATAACCCTCTGACAGTCGGGTAGAAAGACAAACTTCGTCATCATATATTTTCATTTAAATTCACCAGCTAAATTCTCCTTTTTACCCGCTAAAAAATATCCCTTTAAGATTCCCTACCATTTCAAGGAACAAAACAAAACACACAGTATTTATTAAATCATAATATTTTTTTGTACCATTTTTCTATTTTGTAATTACACTGGCTGCTGGCTGGAAGATGACCGAGATTTGGTCGCATCTCATTTTTCATGTCCGGGATGCTGTGAAGTGGGGAAATTGCTGAAAACAGTGAAAAATGATCTTTGATTGTGCTTTTCATCTTAAAACACGGTGATGTTTAGATATTAAGTAGGTGACTGAGTATTTTGATAATGCTTGTGAAATTAATTATGAGGTAAGGTGAATTACAAATCCTTTGTTGAAAGTAATAACTTGTTTGAATATGGACAATAATCATAAAAATAAAGTTTAAATAGTTTTAAAATAGGCTTTTCATTTTTGAATTGGAAAGTGGAGAACGGAATTGTTGAAAGAGAATGGAGTGTCTTAACACTAGGGTGCAGATGAATTGGATTGTATTAATCTTTTAAATTGAATTTGAATTTAACTAAAATTCAAAATATATATTTTTTAAAGGCGTAGGGTACATGACGTTAACACATTAGTTAAAAAAGTACCCAAATAGTAGCAAGTTACCAATTCGGCTGTATTTTTTTATGTGTTACCGGTTACCGCAATCTTTTTACTAGGTGAACCATTATTGATGATTCTTGTTTTACATGGCATCTGATCCTATTGTGGTCTCACTTAAATTTAGTTAAGATCCACCTGAGCAGTTTTTGAGTTATCTGTAATAAATTTATATTTAGATGCATTTTATTTGAAGTTAAGACTTTTAACTACGCGTATTCTGCATATAGCAGGATAGGGTTGAGAGGTAACCAGAGAACTCAATGTTAAGACACTGGCCCTCTTTAATACCTTTCCACTTTCCGTCGAATTGAGGCATTGCGTGTTGAGTGGCGGAAATCAATGCCGCGCTTTGCTTTGTTACAAGCCCAAGAAATGGAAAATACTAAATTTTACATTTCCTGGAGTGAGAATCGAACCCACAACTTGTTTCGTTTACAGACTAAGTAAGTTAACAGTTAAGACTTTAATTATTAAATTATATAACACATCTACAACGAAACATACACAATAATATTAAAAGACAACATTATAAAAACTAATCCCAAGTATCCTCATCAACGGATGATCATTTATTCGTTCACATAAAAACTCTAATTTGATCCAATCCCATATTTAGCAAGTCTGGACGCAATATAATATCTTCAAGACAAAACGGCGGGTGAACGATCTGAAAACATTGGTCCGTGAAAGCCCCAAAGCCTTGTTCCGAGCTTTTATGTTATAATATGAAAAATAGGATTTTGTTGTTCAATTTTCTTTGTTACTTTTAATTAAGATAAACTAATATATATATATATATATATATATATATATATATATATATATATATATATATATATATATATATATATATATATATATATATATATATATATATATATATAGTTATATATATATATATATATATATATATATATTATTTTTTTTTTTTTAAACTTCACGCTGTATCCCACATACAGCAGGGCAGTGGGCAGAGGAACCTGGGAGAACCTAGTGTTACACACTCTGTTTTCACAACAAATCCGTTCCCACTTTCCGCTGAGATTGAGGCATTGCGCTGAGGGGCGGAACCTCACGCCGTGCTTTGCCTTGTTACAAAACCCAGTGGAAATGAAAAAATCCATTTCCGGAGTAGGAATCGAACCCACAACCTGTCGCTTTTACAGTCGCACGCTTGTGCCTCTGCGCCACGACATGCGTTTTAAGTACTTCACCTTTATCGCGCATAGCAGGATAAATAAGTCAGAAAACGTAGTGTTAAGACACTTGTTCGCTGCTAGCGGATGCAATGCGGCCTTTTATCTTTGCCAGAGTGGAATTATGTATTTTTTTAGCTTTTCTCACGCTATATACCGCACATAGCACGGTAAGCAGAGGGAACCAGAGAACCTAGTGTTAAGACACTCCGTTCTCTTTTAAAATTTCCTTTTCCCCATTTTCCGACGAAATTGAGGCATTGTGTGCTGAGTGGAGGAACCTAACGCCGTGCTTTTTTACCTTGTTACCAGATATTTATGCGAAATGAAAATACTAAATATTATTTAATACTCATTTTCTCTGAATGTGTTTTTCTGAATCCACATCCAATCGCGTTTACTATGAGACGTCTGTCCCACAGCGCTAGCGCGATCTTTAAGTCGCTAGTAATTTATAATTATCTCATCTAATTAATTGGCCGATTATAATATCGTGACTGTAGGTCACGTTTTTCATTAAAATCTATTTACATACAATACACGGCTTAAATTGAGGCCTGTCGGGCAAGTAGAGGTAAATTAGCGTGGGAATGTAAACGCGACAGGTTGTAGGTTTGATTCCACTCAGGTAATGAAAATATTAAAATAATATTTCTTGTATTTTCATTTCTCGCTCTGGTAATAAGACAGCGCGGCGATAAGTCTCGCCATTCAGCACGCAATGCCTCACCCGGCAGAAAGCGGGGAACGGTTGAGTAACCGAATGATTAAACGAAACTTGAAAATTACACCGAAGCCTCTGGCTGCTCTGCCAAACCTGCTTTGTGCGGGATACAGCGTGAAAGTAAAAAAAAATCGGCTTAAAATAAGTTGTCGTTAGGTAAGTTTGTGTACGCAAGCCAACTGATTCTTTATGAGATCTTTGATATTCGCAATTTTTATACGTATTAAATGGTTAAAATATAAAATAGTTTTATTTTAACCGGATTAGTCGCGTATATTCTAGATATATCTTCGTTTCGATCACTTTACAGTAGTCCGTGGTCACAGACTCCTATCTACCTGTGACCAAAAATGTATTTTCGAATACCAAAATATACGCGATTAATTCTTTAAAAATAGTTCCATTTAATACATTTGATTCTTTATTGAATATTGTTTCTTAACCAACTTTAAAAGGAAGAGGTTCTCAATAAAAAAACAAAAAAAAATTTTTTGTGAAAATTTTAAATTATATTTTTTTAAAGCAAGGTGCCAATAAATTATTTAAAAATCTCAAGTTTCTAAAAATACATATTTTTTTTTAGCTTCACGCTATATCCCGCATATAGCAGGATAGGTAGAGGGAACCTGAGAGCCTAGTGGTAAGACACTCCGTTCCCGACTTTTCGCCGAATTGAGGCATTGCATGCTGACTGGCGAACTCAAAGCTGCGCTACGCCTTGTTACCAAGCCCAGGAAATGAAAAGTTCCATTTCCTGGAGTGGGAATCGAACCCACAACCTGTTGCGTTTACAGTCGCATGCTTGTGCCTGTGCGCCACGAAAGGCGTTAAAAAATATATATTCTTTTACTTTTTAAGTCAAGTTATATTAAAAAAGGATACTCTATTACTGAAAGATATATTTTCACTAGTTTTACTGTAATTCTATGAAGTGAACTTACAAAATAAAGGTCTAAAAATAATATTATTTTCAAAGAGATTTCAGCTTCATTTTATAATCTGTTGTTAATCATGTATTCAGGACGCTTTATGTTTTTGCTAAAATATGAGTAAAATTACATTATTCTACGTTAATTACTTAACTTTTATAGAAATATTTCATTATAAGAATTATGTTTTAATAAAATATGATGAATATTCAAATAATTTAACAGGAACATTTTTAATAATAGCCTTATGAAGCGCTCGTGATGCTTAGGTGTGTACGAAGTCGGTATACATTTTTCTCTCATAGCACATAGGTAGAGAAACCTAGTGTACAGACCTTCCACATACATACATACATACATACATACATACATAGCTTTACGCTGTATTCCGTATATAGCAGGGTAGGCAGAGTGAACCTAGTGTTAAGACACTCCGTTTCTCTAATTCCGCTCAGACAGAGATATCATCTATTTGGGGTTTAAGACATAGGTACTTTACAGTTATTGTGAATAATATTTTTTATATTTTTATGAATATTATATATAAATGTTTTTTGTTATTTTGCCATATTAAAACGAAGCACGTCGTTGAATTTCGTGAATCAACATGTAATATTTCAAATTCGGGCACAAAGCAGAGAGTGGCACATCTTAATATTATGGAGTTTCTCATTACCATTATCCTCTTTAAGTGGTCCCCTACACTTCGCAAGATGCCTACGTGCCAAAGGGTCTAGCCAGGATAAGCAGACAAAAAATACACAGGCGTGTAATTAATTTGACCATTTTTATATTGCTTTTTATCTATAATAGTGACACACTATTTTGTTCCTAACCCTTACAGGAAGGGAGTTATGGGGGTTTCAACCCTTAACAAAAAGTTTATTTTTTCGGTATTTATTTAAGATATCGTTATGAAATTTAAACTGAACATTATTATTAATGAGCGAAATATAATATAATTTTTTTATATTTTTCAGAAAGGCAGAACGAACGAGAAATACATTTTTTGGGGGTTATTTTTATGATTACCCCTGAACTGGTCATCACTTACCAAAATATATATTATATCTATTCATAAGTGAAAATATGGATATATTATTGCATTTTTTACATATTTTTTGCTTTTTTTTGTCCAGGAAATCGAACACTGCTACTACCACGGCACTGTCAAGGACTACCCGGGAGCCACTGCTGCCTTCCACACGTGCAATGGGGTGTCTGGTGTTATTCATATCGGGAACGAGACCTTCGTCATACACCCGTTCTACGGCGGCGATCTATCGGTCAGTGTATTTTTCCTAATATTAGA
>JAKGSA010002715.1:0-14142 GCA_033558755.1 Philaethria dido
CTCACAGTAGATTCTAATTTTACGAAAATTTTACCAAGTCAAAAAAATTGTGTGAAATGCCAACACGCCAATTTTTTACATGTCTGGGATCATTGTATCAAAATAAGGCAACTAAATAGGAAAGCAATAAAATATTTAAATATTCAGTAGAAATAAGCCAATGAAAGTGAAAGAAATAAGGTGATATTCAATATTGTTGTATTAATTTTAAAAAAGCATTTACTAACTGATCTATGGTGTCCACGCAATGTGCAGCTGTAAGGACGTAAGTGTCCGACAACAAGGACCCGCCGCAAAGAAACTCGTAGCCATCTGTTCGCTCATAGCCGAGTGCTACCTGAATAAGAGAAAAACCTTAAACCAGTTAACGAGATTACACAATTTTTTTTAGCTTCACGCCTTAACCTGCACTTAGCAGGATAGGCAGAGGGAACCAGAGAACCTAGTGTTAATACACTCCGTTCTCTTTTAAAATTTCCGTTCCCCCAGTTTTTATGGTCATTCGTAAAAATAATTCACTCAAAATCTTCCGTAAAATATTTTGTTGTCTGACATAGTTTTTGTAACGAAATAAAAAAGACACTTGTTTACAGCATTAATGTGTTTTAAGATAACGGAATTTAAATTGCCTTTTTATTATTTCAACAACATACTAGGTCATTCATTTCTGGTTTATCAAAGTGCACATTCTTCGCATAATAGACACTGGGGAAAACTGAGTATTTTTTGTATTATTTATAGAAAAACCCAAGATACCAGCATGTTTTAATTTGCACAATACAAATCAATTGCAGAGATAAATGCAACCTTTGTGACACAGAAATTGATAATTCTGCCATATCACATACCAGAGGTTACCATTCATTTAATTTATATAAAAAAATATTATTAATATGATAAGAAAGCCTAACATAGAAGGCTTTCAAATTTAAGTTTGTTATTTAATAATAAAATGTCTTTATGGTATTTCTAAGATTCAGTCATATGATTTGTTAAACAAAACATTGTATGTTTAAATCAGTATGTATTCATGTAGTTATGTATATTGTATGTAGTTATGTATCAGTATTGTATGTTTAAATGAGTATCATTGCCAATAATAAAGAATTGTAAACCATTGTCGAATATAAAAAAAAAAAAAAAAATAATAAATAAGTCCCGCTGAGTTTCTTGCGCCGGTTCTTCTCAGGTCTGAGGCATTAAATTTAGTGAACCGGTGGTAAATTATTTGACGTTCAAAAAGTGAAGCTTGTAACTTCTTATTTTGAATAAAATTATTTGACTTTGACTTTGACTTTAAAAATTTGGGAGATATCATTAGTTCAAATGTGATTACAGAAATATATTCAGGGAATTATTTACATTAATAATATATGTAGCAGTTTCATGGATATTTCCTGCATAGAAAGATGTCAAAATATCTAGTGTCAAGTTTCTTTATTCAATACTTTCAGAGTAAATTTGTGATATTGCATTTATCATGGTGAAATTCAATGTCGAGCTTTCTTTAGATGAGAGTAATTAAAATCATTTAATATTTGATAATATTTGGTACAATTAAATGTGGAAATATATTATCATTTTGATAATATGTATCAGGGATATTTTCCTTTTCTGTTTTATGTATTTGAATTTTTAAATTGGTAATTAAGAATAACTGTTGTGCTACTATTTGATTATAGCCTTTACCTATACCTTAGAGCTTGAAAGTGCTTTATTTAACCATTATATTTAATTGTGATTTATTCACCCTACTATAGTAATTCTAAAACATATTAATATTAATATTAATGTGTTATGGACATAATACACAAAATTTTAAGATAGCCATGCTTGATACTTATAACATAGAAAGAAATATTACAATAGTTACCATATGTGGGAACTCCCCAGCAGAAACAGTTTCACCACCAATTATATGTAAATTCAAAGGTGGTTGATTTTTGCTCACAAATTCTTGACACTCTGTAATATAATGTTATAAATAAAGCATACAAATAAAATTAATACACATTAAAAGTACCTTGAATAAAAATAAATTTATTGAAATATAATAAATATTTATCCAACTTTTAAATACATGATGTATACCTATGTATATTGAATTTCATAATTAGATAAATAAAGAATTCTATCAAACCTCTATCTGCAACTCTCAAAGGCTGTGGAGGTGTTTCCCCTGTGGAACAAATGTAGAGTTTAGCATGAAACATACAGGAAAAACTAATTAGGTGGTAAAATCTTGAATTATATATAATATACATATGTATTCATACCATAATTATTAATTAGAGTAGGTGGTGGTTTCTTTGTAGAAAATTCAACTTCAAGTGGCTTTGATGGACAACAGATTATTTCTGTTAAACTGCGAAAACCACATCTGCTAAACGGATGTTTCCCTATCTCTTGAATATATCTGTAAAAAAAATTGTTTATATATTGCTGCATTATTAATCATGAATTCACTTAAACTATGAATTTAAATATGTGCCACAAACAACCAAATTAAAAATAAAACTAATAAGCAATTATAATGTATAATCAAACATATAATTGCTTATTAGTTACTAATATAAAAATATTTTCAAAATATTGCAGTTTAATAACAGCAGTAATATTCATTAGGACACTGACCTTATTGCAATTGGACATTCATAAGATAACTTGCAGGTTCCATCAAGATTTTGTTCTGATGAGGTACATTTGTCACCAACTAAAAACATTTATTTAATAAAATAAAATATTTATAAAATATTTGTTAGTAAAATATTTTGATATGATACTTTAAATATTACCTTCTCCAGAATATACAGAATTCAACAAAAGAAAAATGCAGAAATTAAAGGACTTCGAAAACATTTTAAATTTTCCACATGTACTTGGTCTTTTCCTCAATTTATAAAATACACTAAACTCGTTAACAAACACTTACGTAAACCGGTTTTACTCTACAAATAACATAAAAATAAAAAATAAAACTATATAAAAACAAGATTAAGTCACAAACAAATTTTATTTGCTGTTTTGCAAAGCATGAAATGATAAAGTTAAGAATTTATTTATTATAAAACTTATGGGACCGCACTTTTTCATATCCTGTTATAAACTGAATCACATATTGTTACATTTAATAATACCTATTGAGGAACGGTGACTTCATACTTGTTATTTTATGATGCTTAGAACACAGATGAGCAATTATTTCAAATTTCATAAATAATCAAAAAGTCACTGTAAATTTACGCTGTCAAAATAAGCAACATAGATAAATAAAGGACTTCGTTGACGTTTGTTTTATTTGACACTCGTGCAATTGAATTTCAGAGTTGAGTTATTTCAGCGTTGATTTTTCCGTTTTTAAATTGTATAAAGGATCTTTAATAATAAAGTATCTTAATTATTATGATTTTTCGTGTTGTCATATACGTTAGTTTACAATATTTTAACGTTACAGTTATTTGAAATCGTACTTTGATCCAATAAAGGTTCTTTCATTGCTTATGTATCGAGGGAAATGCTTAATCCTGCTGTTATGTACATCTATTTGTTATGGCAAACTATGACATATTAGGGCAAACAAGTTTGGTTAGTTCCTTTACATCAAAAAAATCACTAATATAATCGTTAGTGGACTGAAAACCGTTGGACGCAACAAAATCGGCGTCGAATTTTCAATTGCTGTTGTAGCGAATTCCTTTATGATTTATCCAGTTTTAAGTCCGTAAGTATATTGCTGTTATTCTAACTTTTAACATCTCTATAAAGATTATAATAAAAGGAGTAGACAAGAACGAGATTTGCACATTTAGTACATTGTATTTAATTTTAGAAACCTTATCCTATTAGTACATATTCTTTATTCGTATATTAAGCCTGACTTCAAGAAAGTTTATATAATGAAATAAAAAAGTATGGTTTAAAACAATCAACATACAAATTTGTAAACAGTATGTATTTCATTACTAGATTTTTTTCATATGATTTCATAAAAATAAATATAGAAAATATTATTTATTTCTGTAAATAAATTTCTGATTAAATAAATTTAACACAAGAAGCGAGTGATACTGTTTTTATAAAATAATTATCTATATAATTTTCACAGGGCTACCAACTTATAGAAAATTGTACAAAATTTGGGAAATTTTTAATAATCTGTGTAATAAATTTTTATAAACCATGTACTATATCTGAAACAACACTTAGTTTAAAATAACGTTATTAATAAGGCCTTAAGAAATTGTCTATGTAAATTAAAAACAATGGATTTTTTATGTTATATAAATTTAAATTAAAAAAAAATAACGTCAATACGTCCATTACAATTTTCATCATATATAATTTAAGATTGCGAATGTCAAAATATAATTTACACTAAGAACGCTTTACCCGAATTATTGATGTTTCCGAAAAATGTAGACATTTTACAATATCTGTATTGGCAACTCCCGCAACTTTGTACTGAAGTAAATTTACTACCATCCATGCGCGGAAATCCAGTCTTGTTTTAATGGTCTGTGGAGTGCAGGCTGATACTTGTCTGATATTTTGTAGTTGGTACTCTCATGTTCCCACTGATACTGAAGTTCTAATTTGTCGCGCTGTGTTGCTGTATACAACCTGTGGTTATTGTTTAATAAATATTAGATTTCTGATTAACGAGTGAAATATAGTAATAATTTTTGTAATTTGTTAATATAGACTTAATGTAGTCGTTGTGATGTTTATTATCAGAATATTTCTTCAGTTACATACAATGTAGTGATGTTTATTTCGATATATTCATATATCTTGATAATTCTTTGAAGATCATCGAAACAGCGCCCGTTGTGATTAACATAATATAATGATGACATCTCCAGGCACCACGAGCACTCGTCTCGGTGTCCATGCTGGTGTTGCAAGCCAGGTAGGGCTTGCTAGTCCTGACTTCGGAATGGCAGTTGCTGTTCC
Organism: Philaethria dido; assembly: GCA_033558755.1. Classification (NCBI taxonomy): domain Eukaryota; kingdom Metazoa; phylum Arthropoda; class Insecta; order Lepidoptera; family Nymphalidae; genus Philaethria; species Philaethria dido. The sequence goes on from JAKGSA010002715.1 coordinate 4,954, forward strand.
TCAACCTTTCGATTTACAACCTGTAAGTTGCGGAGATTCTTCTTCCGATGCACATTCACCTGAAATGCCTATTGCTAAAGCGAGTGATCGACAATCACGAATTATTGCTGAAAAACATCGTAGAAGTCAGTTTAACTCTCAAATTGCTCAAATGATGACTTTACTCTCTGACATAGTTCATTCACAACGAAAAGTTGATAAGACTAGTGTTTTACGACTTGCAGCTAATAAACTACGCAATGAACATGTATTTGGTGACTCTATAAAATGTTGTCACCTTGAAACTTGGTCTTCAGCTATATTAAAATTTTTTGATCTCATTGGAGGTTTCATGTTTGCAATTACATGCAAAGGTCGTATATTTAATGTTTCACCTAATGTCCAAGAAAAATTAGGTTATTGTCATATAGATTTACTTGGGCAAGATATTTACAACTATGTTCACAATGAAGATAAAGAGATTCTTAAGCAACATATATATCCAGTTGAACTACAAACTGGATGTAACCCCAAGTTGTTTGATCATCTTCATAATTTTCACATTAGAATTATGAGGTCTGGGGCTAGATCAGATCCTCCAAGATATGAGCGGTGCAGAATTGAGGGTGTGCTTAGGCGTTCTGATCGAGCAACATCAAATGGAGTACAAGATGAACAGACCATTAGAAGACAGCGAGTACGACATCATCGCACATTTTCATCAAGTGGTAATGACTATGTATTTATTGGCATGGTTCATGTCCTTTCCAATAACTTGCCTGCTAGAATATTACCACCTACAGCATATTCTGAATATTGGACTCGACACCTAATAGATGGCAGAATTGTGCAATGTGATCAAAGCATTTCTCTAGCAGCAGGATATATGACAGATGAGGTTACAGGTACTTCTGCTTTTGTATTCATGCACAAAGAAGATGTGCGTTGGGTAATCTGTGTATTAAGACAAATGTACGACCAAAGTAGAGAGTATGGTGAATCCTTTTATAGGCTTATGTCACGGTCCGGCCACTTTATTTACATGAGAACAAGAGGTTTTCTAGAAATAGACAAAGTTACAAAAAAAGTGCAAAGCTTTGTTTGTATTAATAGTATCATAGGGGAGGAATATGGCCAACAAATGTTAGAGGAAATGAAAAGGAAGTATTCTGTAATGGTAGATACAGATAGATTAGAAGATGAGAAAGTGGTATCAGCTGATGAAATTCCAGTTGAACATCCAAGGCACTTAGAAAGAATAGTAATGCATTTAGTGGAACCGGCAGTCAATGAAAATGTTGATGAATTTAAATTGGTGGCACCTTCCAAAGAAAATATTATTTCAGCAATCAAAAATAGTGAAAAAGTTGTTCATGAAACTGGTATTAGGTTTGATACACGTAAGCGAAAGAATTCTGATAGTGACGATAACAGTGAACATTTAAAACGGCATAGTGGGATTTCAGACCCTTAAGTGCTATATGAGAATGTGGTTTCTGCTTTGTTCTTTGGAATTTTTTCTTTTATATTAAATGTTTTATCAATATATGTCTTAAATAAGTTAATATATCTTATCAATGAATTACTTGAAGGCTAATTAGTTTTTGTTTAAATGTAGTTTTTTTTATGTAAATGACAGTTTTAAACTATTAAGACCCAGAAGAGTATGTTATTCAACTGAAAGAAACAAACAAACAGCTGTTAAATTCTAATAACAGTTTTGAATTGTTTAATATGAAGTAATTTAGTGGGGATATAATTGGTAGTTATTTTTTAATTCAAATATGTGTATGTGCCAAATGTTGATGTGTGTACATTTTTCAACAGAAAATGTTAAGATTGTGATTTGTTAGATATTTAAATGTGTCCTTTTAATCATAATATAATCAATCTTACAAATATTATCTTTGCACTTAATACTTCTGTTGCTGCAAAGCTTATCAATTTATCATTGCAAGTGTAATCTTACATTACTTGTAAAATATGGACATATCACATGTGTTTCAATATACTTTACAAATTATTATTTTTTAAATACATCTACTTGTTCTTTACTAACATAATTGACAGCATCTGACTTGCTAGCACATTAATTACCCGAGAATCACCTAAAAAATGAGTATTTAAATATATACAATTTGTAATATAACATTTAAATTTTTATCCACCATTTAAAAAAATGGATAAATTTGACTGATAAATATCTTTTCTATTTTTATAACATTATTTAAAGTTGTATTTTATAATCATAGCCAAGTCTACATGTATAAATAAAGCCTAAGATTATGAAACCATGTTATTATTTTCATTCTACATATTGAACATTTAGATAGAAGTTATTAATATTAGCATGAATAAATTATACTCACAACTTAATATACAAATGTGAAGTTATTTTTAAGCTACTCTATTGAATATTTGTTTCTTAAAAAATACCCTATCCAACAATTTTCGTTTTTAAAATATTTAGAGATAGTCATTCAGTTTACTATTCTTGCCATAATTTATGGTGTATTTAAAAATAACTTGCTGAAGATAGACATCAGATGATGTAATTTTTTCATATGGTATTAATGATTATACAATATAATAATAAAGTACATTGGTTAATTTAATAACTAACATATAGTGATTCACATATGTATGTATTTGTTTACTAAGTAAAATAATTGGGTTTCCTAAATTCTCATTACAAAGCAAATAGAATGTGATTTTGCCATTGTATAAAAAAATAGTAAATAGTGTTTTTAAAATAGTAAAAAAATGACACATTGGAATGGATAAAAAGATATATGGCGAATTTATAATGGCAGGGTTTGTAAGTTTTTTAAGGATACTGGCCAATTCAATTGACAATACTTGCTTTTTAGAGAAGCAAGTTGTGCTGAAGGCAGGGTAAAAGTAACATTAAGTATATTAAAAGTAAAGTTAATGTTATTTTATAAGGAAGTGGACAACAAATGTAATTGAATATAAAAAATCTAATTTAATAAAATATTACAAAATCATTTATTACATAAACAAAAAAGTACATACATAAAAGTAAAAACATTTTGGAACCTTTATGTTATACCTTAAATTAAAGTCACATGTTCAAAAGCATCATACAGTTTAGAATTTTTGGCTTTAACCCTAACACTAATTCCTACGGTAAAATATTTGTTAGGTACATACTGTTATACTTTGTTTTTACTACAAATTAGTCTATTATTCCTATTCCGTGTATTTAACCAATTTTATATTTAGTGGATATAAAAACTGAAACCAGGATTAAACTATTTGACACATGTGAACTAGAAAAAATAATTGATTTTAAGAGCTAAAACTTTCATTTAAATCGGCTTTTCCTTTTCGATATAATACTTCTCATTCCTAACAGATAATACAATTTAGTAAAAGCGGAATAAATAGCAGCAAAAAATGTTCTTAGCTTAAGCGCGACTTTGAAATTATATTCAGAAGTTGAATAATATTCTTTATATAATTAACTCGAGAATATTAACCCAACTTAACAATGTTTTAATTTTTTTTATATTAAAATATAATCTTTGTGTTAATGAACATTTTCGGAATGTATAAAAAAATATGCAAACTCCTTGAAGAACAGACTGGCATACATTATAACACATCAATTACATATTTTAAAAAACAATTAAGAAAAAAAAATTGTGACTATTGAAACCGATGTTATTTTTCAGGTTTTAAGTAAAAGTTTATTTTTTGATAAGACTTCCTAATTATTTCTAGATGATTTTTAATTTTTAAAATCAAATTATACATTCGAAAATGAGTGACTACAAAGTTTTTAAAGGAATATATTAAACATACAGCTTTAGAAATATATTAAATAACTGCAGATTTGTTTAATTATTAGTGAAAAATATTTGAATCAACTTTATTGTACGTAGATAAAATCAATTATTTAAATGATATGTGCACCGATTTATATTAGGTATATACTTTGTATAATAAGTGGTGGTAGTTTATTCAATGATCTGATTGTTTTATGTACATATTATATTGTAAGAGAAAGTCTTGCCTACAATTTTAATAGTAGATGTTAGAACTTAGCATGTGATTAATTTGATGAGTGTAGTACCTATTGTAAATATTTTCGCGTTCAATATTTTCAGCATTACTCTAAATGTATCGTGCTTAGTTTATACCAAATCTTGTTACTAAAAATGATGTGTGATCTTTCAATTGTTGCACATTAAGATTAAGCACAGATAATAGTTTAAATTACATACGAAACACATATATGTTTTGTGTTAATTTATAAAAATTGTGCAGCTTCCACTAAATTAACGGCATCATTTATAAATGTTTATTTTTTTAATTTGCAATTATGTAATTCAGATTGTAAGCAAATTGTTCATCGATTCTAATTCAAGTCGTGTGTAATGTTAATTCAACGATATAGTGTTTATACACAATTTAAAAGTAATTAGCAAGTTTTAATATCTTATTTACTGTATTGGTGTTGTTAAATATCCTATACGCACACACGTTAGGATACGACGTCCTTTTATATGGTTGCAGTCAGATTTAAAATACGTTGTAAAAGTTCTACAAAATTTAAAATATCTCTACCTATTGTGCCGACCATTAATAATAATTGTGCCTAAGTGGTGAATGGAAGACAAAATTTTCATGTATATATTATAGGTGTTATTGGTGTCTGCATGCGATTTCTGCTGCAATTTTGGCAGATAAAATGTTAAATGTATTATTTAAGTTGTTGTATGGGTGTAATGTAATATATAATGGTTGTGAATTTTTCAAGATACTGAAGTATCATTTGTTTTTGCTGTACTTTTCTGACTGGTTTATATTAATACTTCAAATATTCAGTTGCTATTTTAATTTTAGAAATTCTTAATGTTATTTGGTATTCATGGTAATGTCAATAGTAACTACATAAAGGTAACCGTTTACTCAAACATTATAATCGATTATGTGTACATTTCTATTTGACAGAACAATCGTTATTGTAATATCGATAATATTGATTCTTCAATATTCTGATTTCAAAATCGATCAATTTGATAATATTATTATTAATAAGTAGGTATATTGCGTGATGTCAAAAACTGTTTGTGACCAAAAACGATACTTTAGAATGATATTATTTTATGTATGTAATAAAATGGATGAAATTAATTCTGTCTCTTTTTTACCACTTTTTTAACAAGCTTTATGAGTTGACTCATTCAACAATTATAACATTTTAACTTAAAAAATACCGTCAAATACATTTATAGCCGTTACGGATAAACAATTTTTATTTCAATTTTTAGACGTAAGCAATTCTGAATTATATAAAATCTTAAAGAATATCAAGCACATGCCCACCACAAACTAACGAGCTACTGGTCAATAATTATGATAACCAGTTTGAAAATACGACTACGAAATTGAATAATTCTAACATCCACGAACATTATATAGTAGCTAGGTAGGTATGTATATTATTTAGTTACTTCTTATGATTTTTATCGTCGTATATTTTTTAAGATTTTATTTTTAAATTTAGATGCCTAGATTGAATTGGAGTAGATCTATTTTTGGTATTGTAAAAAACAGGGTATTTCGATTACTCCGAGGGCGCTGGTGATTTTGCTTGTACTTTTTCCTGCACTTTATTTTTTGTTGTTGAAATTAAAATATTTTGAATACGATAATTTCCCGGTGTTGGAATCGCACCAACAACCACTTGTCCGGCTGTAAGCATTTCGATGTATTACTGCGACACTGGCATCTAATCTGCTTGTACATTGTTTTCGAAATTAAGATATATGCGAATATATAGAATGAAGTATTCAAGGCAAAGGGTATGTAGTCTAATATTATTGGATATATTATTGGATATTGTGTAGTTTCACTACGCAATAAATACTTCATAGGTAAGTGTCATAATGTCATTAGAGTTTAAGTAGGTACTCAACAAATTAATAGTTACTAAGTATAAAAAATAAAAGATATTATAAAAAATAATGTTTATCACCAGTTAGTGCACGTTGGAAAGAAGGGCAGAGTTCACATGCTTATATTTTTTTTATCTGTTATATAGGTAATAATTTGAAAAAAGAAGGGTTATATCATTGTAATGTATACGAATTCATCTAGTAAAGCTAAAAATTGTACATACTTTAGCAAATATAATCAATAACATATAAAATAATGGCCATTCTTTAAGTGTTTGTACAAAAGTTAAAGCTGTTATATAAATGAACGTACCTACCTCAATTGGTTCAATAGACTACCGCTATTGTGGAGAGCGTTACATCACGGCGGATAGTGAGTGACGCTGAGTCAGGGTCGCGGCGTCCCTGACCACGGTCAATGGCAGTGTTTGAAGGTGCCCTCCAAACGCGGTTACGTTCGCTGCATTCCGACTACCTGCCATTTAGGTAGTTTTTGGTGCCAAAGTTTTTAATCATTTAAACTTTAGCAGGTATTTGAAATGTATAATATATTTAAAGTACATGTAGGTACTTAAATAACTAACCACAAAGACTATTGTTAATCATATTTAGGCCAAGTTACGCTTTCTTTCTTTAGGTACATATTAGGTATTTTGTTTAACAAATTGATACATACGAGTACAATTCTTTGTCATGCTTGTTTTACCAATAATAGTAATTTTACTTGTATTCTTTGCTATAAATAATAATATGTAACGAATGCAAATAAAATGACTATTTAAGGTAGCTCGTGGTTTAAATTATTGTAAATTTTCAGTATTTTAAATGATGAAAACGTACATTTTAAATGGTAGTCATTGTATGTAGGTGATATATTTTACAATTAGTTACATGGTACAAATTGCAGTTTATACTTTACACATAAAACGGTTAAAGAGTAAACGCCAGAAATAATATTATACATATGTCAATAACCTCGACTAAAGAGTTTCAAGGCTGATTTAAAAAACGATTCAACCAACCGCAAGCCTTATGTTAAAAGCGGGTTTTTGTTTGGTTACCTTCAAAATCTATTTGCCTATTATAATAAATATTTATACCTTAGATAGACTCAGGTAAAAAGACAAATAGATATTTAGTAATCGTGGTGGTTATAAATATTGTTGTTAGGAGTAAATATTATCTAAAATTATTTAATAATGTATACTCAAGTAATATTTAAATTAAATGACATTTTAGAAATATCTTTATAAAAGGAAAAGGGAGTGTCTCGGCACTGGTTTTACTGTTATACGGGAATAAGTCGATTTAGTATTATTAAATGTATTTGTAAAATAGCGTATCTGACATATCCTTGACGAAAGTTGACGGTGAATTAAAACAAAAAAACCACTTAGAGGGATGTTTTTTTTAATATAATTTGAAATACTAGATATATATAATATTTATAATTTTATGTGAATATAATCTCTGAACATTCATAATTGTAATGTTCTGTGAGCTCTATAAGACAAATTATACAGTTGGTGCAATAATTCTAAAAAAAATAATTGATGTGATGTATAGATAAAATTTTATCAAAAACAAAAGAAGACAGACAAAAAATGTTCTATAAAGAAAATTTATTTCAAATAACTCAAAAGTTTAGCTAAGATCTGACGAGTAGCGTCTAACTAAATCTACATAGGACCACATGGGAAGCACTAGTTATCGTATAAAAAAAGAAACATTAGTTGACCCTGTAAATAATTATGCGGTAACACACAAAAAAAAACAGTCGAATTAAAAACCTCCTCCTTTTTTTCAAGCTGATTACAAATAGTATCTTTATAAAAAAAACTATAAGCACTCGATCATTAGTGAGTAACTCGTTGATATAAATTTCTTTAACATATACATAGGTAATATTTCAGTAGATATTAATGCACTTCATCCAGTTGGAGTTGGTAAGTACTATATATGCACCTCTAAAACAATTTAAAGCATATCGGATTGGGCGAAACGCCAAATTTGTATTGCTTTAGGAAATGAATTTAAATCGATTGTACTATATAAAATAGGTATATTATGTATGTATCTACCAAGTAATAGACCTACTAGATACATAATATACCTACCTATTTTGAATGTAGTTTATTTTAAAAATTTACAAATTACAACTTGATCTATTACCATTGACTTTTTTTAAATAAGTATGTATAATAATTACGTATTTTTTCTATATTTTTTTTCATCGCTGGATAGTAGCATATTTAATATATTAAGTTCTAGATAGGTATTCTTTAGATATCCACAATCAATGGTATTTCATTATATTGCTAATTGAGAAATTTCTTGAGATTTTTCTTTGAAATGTATTACCAAATAAATAGATACATAGAAACAACAAATATTTACATTTGTATTTAGTATTAAAAAGCCAAAGTCCGCTTGTCGCTAATTAGCTATTTATTTAAGACAACCTAAGGGTTGAGACTTAATTTTTTTGATGTGTATCATATTATATCACATTATTATATAAATTCTTATAAAATTTACATTGATACAAGTAATACACTATTTTTTAACAAATGGAAAAATGGATTATGTTGTGTAATAAATATATCAATACAATATATTTTCTCAATTCGACGGAAAGTGGGGAACGGAGTGTCTTAAACGTAGGTTCTCGGGTTCCCTCTGCCTACCCTGCTATATGCGGGTAACAGAGTGAAATTCAAAAAAGTTACATAATGGTATAGTCTCTAGTTTTACATTGGCAAAATATTTACGCACTTGTTAAACGTTGTTAAATGTGAAACTATTAATATCATTACCACATAAACACAGTACACTAAATCAAATGCAGTTGTTCTACGTAAAATGTATTTTTAAAGCCCTCTGTTACAATAGTTTCTCGATTTGTCAAAATAATTTACCGATAACATCGTTATTATCTGCTTAACAGAAATAAGAATGTTAATCCGACGCGTACTGTGTCTTCCGTTTCTGTTTTAAGTGTCTACTGTAAAGTTTACTCAGGTGAACTTGACCGATTTGCCGATTCAGCATATATGTATGCTTAAAGTGGAGTACATATAATAATTAGTTGACTGCTCTCTTAAGGTTTTTGGCAAGCTGATGAGGAGCCTTTGATAATAACAGCATTTACTTTACTACACCGCAATCATGAAAACCTTAGCCTGTGCAAATAAATTGCCTAGTTTGGCCGTATAAAACAAATGATTGTACTTTTGTTAAATTCGTTTTGAATTTACACAACAAAAATGCAACCTTTTTTTTA
>JAKGSA010002716.1:0-14134 GCA_033558755.1 Philaethria dido
TGTTATAGCAACTAATGGTATTTGTTTTATTATGGTTATAAAAAAACGACACGTTTTTCATAACTACCATATTATAATGAATGTAGTGTTTACGATGATGGTGATGTTGCTGATAATGATGATGACGTAGCGTGTGTGTATGTGTGTTCGTCAAAGAATGCTTATATCAAAAAATACCTTTTTTATATAATATTCTTTATTGCACATAAAATACATTAGAAAAAAATAAATATAATTTTTAGTTCACAAAGGTGGAGATCTAAGAGAGATCTCTTGCAATCTAACGTAGGAGGTAAATAAGTAGGTAAGAAGCAGGAATGTAGTACAAAAACAAAAAAAAATAATGACAAAAAAAGAACGAACAGTAATACAAAAATAGACATTTATAATATATATATGAACATCATTAAAAATAAAATAAAACATGTATATACATATAAATATATATAATATATATCCCCTATCCTGGGAAAATAAAGCACGATTGTGGGTTCTGGCACTATAACACTGTTTCAAATTGATCAAAATATTTATCATCAGGTACTTCTTTACAAGTCTAATGGATATGGAACGAAGGGTATAAAACTATTATTTTAAATGAAATCATTATAAATTATCATATAAGCCCACCATGGCGTAGTAGCTTTGATTTTTACTATTTGAATAATTGCATATTTTGTTCTTTTTTATGGTAGGAGTAGCCTGGAAGAGATCACCTATGGCGATAAAGCCGCCTTTACACCAAAATTGTACTCCTTTCTTTTGTTTTTCTTTTTAATTAAATAAAAAATAAATAACGCCTGTCGTGGCGCAGCGGCACAAGCGACTGTAAGCTCGACAGGTTGTGGGTTCGATTTCCACTCCAGGAAATGTTAGTATTTTAATTTCCTGGGTTTGGTAACAAGGCAAAGCGCGGCGTCCGCCACTTTCAAAGCGCAATGCTTCCGATTTGGCGGAAAGTGAGGTGGGAACTGGAATTGTTGTAAGAGAACGGAGTGTCTTAACACTAGGTTCTCGGGTTCCCTCTGCACCTACCCTGATATATGTGGGATACAGCGTGAAGTTAAAAAAAAAGAAAAAAAAACCACACAATGTCTCGAATTTAGACAAAACATGGAGAACAGAGGGGTCTACTTTGAAGCTAGAAGCTATTTTTATTTTTAGCATGCGAAAACAGCAAAAAATAATAAATCAAATATAAAGGTAAATATAAAAATTACGACCATAAAAAACAATATCCAAAGAAGCTTGAGTTGCTTAAAAACCATAGAGATTATTTCGAATGTCTCATAAAATTCGACACATGTATATTTTCTAGACCTAATATTTTTATATAATGTTTGATTTATTACAAATAATATATAACACATAAGCATTTAAGATTTATATTTTAGTAAGCAATGAGCGAAAGTCAAAACCGATATGCTTTTAAAAAAGAAGATAATATAAAAACTTTAGTGGCACATCTCTCTGTTCCACAATTCATGGATTTCATATAAACATTGTATTTCATATAAACATCTTCACGCTGTATCCTACATACAGCAGGGTAGGCAGAGGAAACCTGAAAACCTAGTGTTAAGACACTCCGTTCTTATACAACAATTCCGTTCCCCACTTTCCGCCGAATTGAGAAATTGCGTGTTGAGTGGCTCAACTCAACGCCGTGCTATGCCTTGTTACCAAACCCCAGAAAAGAAAATACTAAATTTTACATTTCCTGGATTGGGAATCAAACCCACAACCTGTCGCGTCTACAGTCGCACGCTTGTGCCTCTGCGCCACGATACGCTTATAGTAGTAATATTATTATTTAAAAAAGTAAAAAATAAAACAATAAAGACCTGCGGATTAGTGCTAATTAAAGTTGAAATCGTTTCTCAGGGCTGTAATAAATTACACACGGCTTAGAAACGTAAACGCAAAACTTCTTAAACACTTGCCTAAGACATGATGAAGACGGCTTTTTAAAAATAGTATTCACTAGAAGCAACGCTAATGGCTCTTCACACGTTTACACATCAATCTATCATCCTTTCAACTGTTTTACAAAGAAGCTTGCTTATCAACTTCTATTTATACATACGTACATTGGTATAATTTGTTTGTTTACATGTCCCATATTTTGTGGTGTCAGTTCAGTTTGTGATAAGACACTCTGCTGTTCTCCTTTTTACCTATAGATATAATTAATGTTTTAAATGTTAACAGCTTAATGAGTAGGATTCCAAGTACCAATCATTGTGAATATTTTTTTTTTTGGCTTCACGCTGTATCTTGCACATAGCAGGGTAGGGAGATGGAACCTGAGAACCTAGTGTTAAGGCACTCCGTTCCCTCTTTTCCAATACCAATTTCATTAAGAATTATTCGCAAAAATTAGTTTTAAAATATTGTACAAAGCAAATGATTGGATTGGTTGCTATAGAGGCATGGTTTTTAATTTTTTTATAGTATATTTCTTTTGTTCTTTAACCCTGAAGTCGCTTAAAGAAAAGGAAGAGTTTATGCATTCGAATGTATTTTTTTCTGTATGAACGAATAGATAGATTTCGTTACATAGACATACATACAAGTCAAGCTGTTATAAGCGTGGTAAAAACTATAATGTTTTTAATAGTAACTGACTCATAAAAGACAACCTCGACCGGAAATAGTACAATCGATCTTAAGATTTGCATCCATATAAGGCAGCTATTACACAATACATTATACTTATGTTAGTCATGTGTTTTGTTTTTATAGCCACCATAGAATACTAATGATTGTTTTTAACCGACCTCATAAGAAGAGGAGGTTAGCAATTTTTATGCGTATATGTAAAACTTTTTACTGGGTGAACAAATTTTGGTGATTTTTTTTATATGATAGCTAGTGGTTCCGATTTGGTTCTGAAGAGTTTTTGAGCTATTCGTAATAATTGTGCTTTTAAGTGTATTTTCTTTAATGTCGATTTCTTTTATTTTGTTAAAATCTTAGTATTAGAAGTATTTTTAATTATATTAATTATTGTATTTTCAATTTTGAACCCTTTGAAGCAAACACGGAAGTATAAAATGCGCATATATATTTTAAAATAAGATTTATTTAAGTACGCAGAGGCCATCTTGGTGCAGTAAGACCAAATTATTTAATTATATTTTTGCAAAAATATATTTTACTACATTCTGATATAATACAGGTACAACCAACTACATTATTCCTTTTGTCAAAACATTTTGTTGGAGTTTAGGGTAAATAAAACAGTCATTCGGTTTTATAAATTAAGTATATTTCACCGAAAAGAAAGAATACTCGAAGAGACTGCTTTTCGACTCGAAAGTTCTTGCACGTTTCTTGAAATATTTAAAAATAAACTAAATACTTTCTTCGTTTCTTGTATTATAAAATGAAAGGAAACGCTTATAATTTACGCTGTATCCCGCGCATAGCAGGGTAGGCAGAGGGAACCTAAGAACCTAGTGTTACACTCCGCTCTCTTAAAATTTCCGTTGCCCACTTTCCATCAATTTGCGTGCTGAATGACGGAACTCAACGCCGCGCTTTGCCTTATTGCTATTTATATAAAATATTATATTTATATTTTATATTCATAATATATGTATTATAAATAAGAAATATAATAATTCTACAAAACATAACAGCAATAATTTTTGATAAGTATAGCATTTCAGACCATTTAATTTGAATAGTTATTAGTAAAGGAAGCCATCTGTTAAGCGATGGAGCAATTAGTAATGATTAATAGTGCGGGCAAGGAAACTCTAAGACATGTATAGGAGAGTCAAATGGTGATAGTTTTATGACAACTAAATTAATTTAATATTTATAGAGGAAAGTCATATATCTAAACTATTTATTACTAAATATTATCGTCATATTGTTATTATTATTATTTTTTTATGGATAACGGATGGCAAACGAGCAGAAGGACCACCTGATGGAAAGTGTTTACCTTCGCCCATGGACATTTACAACAACAGAGACGTTGTAGATGCGTTGCCGACCTAGAGAATACAGATGGGGGGGGACAATGTAGTCCGCTATTGGAACCACCACATTTTGGGAAAAGGATGGGTAGGAAAGGGGAAAAATGCCTGGCTTATATAACATCGAACCGGAACACATCATTAGATATTTGGCGGTTCATTTTTGACATGATAGTGGTCGCGAGCCAGACGGAGGACGAACCTCCTACCACCTATATTATGGCCAAATTACACTAAATCTATGTTTATATTAATATGTGAAGCAAAAACTTTGCACGAAAGAGTGCACAATGATAATATATTATTTTAAATAATGCATTAAAAATATACTAAATTAATAAAATAAATGTTACACACACAACCATGGTTCGACATCCACGTTTATAAAGTGACATATGTGTTGCTAGGCAACGCGTTGTTAACGCGACAACGGAGAATCCTTATAAATTGTAGAATATGTTAACTATCGGGCTTCTAGGAAAACGATTTTATGCCATCCGTAGTTCATGATGGAAATTCCTAGTGTACGGACAAAACGCTTTGAGTCTACGTTTAGTCAAACAGCGGCAGAATGGAACTCATTGCTAAAAAAAAAAAAAAAAACAAATGAAATATATGCATATTGAAAGAGCAAAGAAAGATATATATATATATATATATATATATATATATTTAATGGATATTTTAAAACAAACAAGTAGTTTTTACGTTAGTAAAGAGGCCATCGCGGTGCAGTGGGACATGACTGACTGTCGAACTACTGTCGACTGTCGACTGTGTAAACGAGGGTGGCTGTGGGTTCGATTCACTCAGCGTTACATATATGTAAGATTATTTCCATTTTCACCTCTAGTAAGATAAAAGCGTGGGGTGTGAGTTCCGCCAAAGTTACCACTTGTCTCAAATCCCGGTGAAGATCTGCAAACGGAGTATTTTAACACTAGGTCAATTCTGACCTTTCTATGTGAGGAAAAGCTTGAAAGCTGCCTTTTCTGCTTTTCAAAGTAGTTTTTAAGTAAATATCAAAGAAATTGGCAGAAATATGGTGCCATTACAAAACCTCATAGTTCAACAGTCATTTTATATTTGAATGCCTATTAAAATTTACTTGAATTCCTAATAAAATAGATATTGAAATTTGTAGGTAATTTTAATATTTGAATAATGACTGCAAAATACCAGACAGTGTGGTGGTACCATCCATGAAAGGCAATAATTAAGTAGAAAATAGTAAATAATGTTATTTATTGTTAATATAGATTTTCGCAATCTAGTTTAAATCTATAATGATAAAAGTAAGCATATGAACCTAGTGGTGTAGCTTCTAACTATAAACGTTATAAGTTGCAGATTCGATTCCACTCGAAGAATATTAAAATTATTTAATTACAAGTGACACTTGTGTACCTTGGTAAATAAAAGTGTGGCATTGATCACCACCATTTAACAAGAGTGTTTCGGTTTAGAACGAAAAGTGGAGGACGGATTGGCTTGGCACTAAGTTCTCCCTAATTATTTTGTTAAGGAAAAATCTGAAGGTGCAAGAGAAGTTCTCTATGTATTGCTGAATAACAATAAAGATTTCAACAAAGAAAGAAAACCGACTTCAAATACAATGACGTAGAAAGTACAATTATTACGAAAAGGTTAAAAATAACTCCGCAGATCTTAGGGCCCATATCAGAAGCACTAAATACCATAAAAGAAAAATACATCAAACGTAACGTAACGTCCTCTTTTTTCGGAAGTCGGTTAAAAAATAAAGATTATTTATTTATGTTACTGCATAAAAGAGCTTGAATAAAAAAAAATGGTGTGAATTGTGGAAATATCCAATAGATTCGTCCTCGTCAATGTTCGATTGTGAACTCGAAAGGCGTGAGCTCCAAAATCCATCAGTGATTGAGGCATGTGATTGGTTTACATACGAATGGATATAGTATTGTTAGCTTTTTTATTCTAAATATGTCAGTTTTGTCAGTAAAATATTTAGTTATTTCTACAGATATATGAATAGAATGTTTTTTTTCACACGATGGTTTTGGATTAGTGAAATATTAAATAGTATTTAGTATTTACATTTCCTTGCTCTCTTTACAAGGCAAAGCGCGGCGTTGAGTTCCACTCAGCAAGCAACGCCTCAATTCAGCGGACAGTGGGGATCGAAAATGTTAAAAGTCAATGGAGTGTCTTAACATTAGGTAAACTGATTACTTTTGCCTACCCTGCTATGTGCGGGATACGGCGTGAAGCTAAAAAAATGGTTTTCGGGTTCATAATTACCATATGTACATACTCCTTAACATTTCAAGGGTTCATCGTGTTACCGGAAGCGAGGCTCGGAGCAGTATGTGGGACTTGTGACCCAAATGTAGGCTTAGAAGGCCCCTTTAAAGCATGCATTACCGCTCACCTCCACAGCCCGAATTTCTCTCTCAGTCTGACCAAATTTAAAAGGATTCACTGTTATATCTCGCTCCTTCTGCTACCACATACAAAAAACATATTTATTTTCTATTAATGTAATGTTGATTATCCATACAAAATATTTGTACCATGCGTGAATAAATGAATGAAAATGCATGCTTTTCAGGGCAGGCACTATTAAGCTTAAGGTTTTATCCTCTTTTTATATTATTTAAATACTTTAACCAATAGTAATAATTTTACCAATTAGAAAATATTTGCTTTATTTTTTTTTATTTAGTTACTTACTTACCTTATAAATAAAGCTACCGCCACTTTATAAAAAATAATTGTATATGCAAGTCGATTTATCAAGTTATTCACGCCTGGTATTACCAGTATCGTATAATAAAAAGTTTAAAACAATTAAATTCGATAAAACAATGTTAATAATACATTGTAAACCAGTTTCCAATCTTCCGCCATGAAAGTTGCACGGCGTAAAGTATTTACTCGTACATTTTCGATTGACGCACAGATAGGAGTGCTATTCAATTTTGCAATAGCACTTCGAAAGCGAGAAAACTGCATCCGTATTTCGTATCCATGTTAATATTAAAACAGGCGCCTTACGTGAAACCTAAAGAATATATTTATATTCATTTTTTTAGCTTTACTCTGTATCCCGCACATAGCAGGGTAGACAAAGGGAACCTAGAACCTAGTGTTAAGACACTCCGTACTATTAAGATACCTGTTCCCCACTTTCC
This sequence comes from Philaethria dido, assembly GCA_033558755.1. NCBI lineage: Eukaryota > Metazoa > Arthropoda > Insecta > Lepidoptera > Nymphalidae > Philaethria > Philaethria dido. The sequence goes on from JAKGSA010002716.1 coordinate 7,166, forward strand.
GCCGAATCGAGGTATTGCGTGCAGATTGGCGGAACTCAACGCTGCGCTTTGCCTTGTTACCAGAGCGATGAAATAAAAATACTAAATATTAATTATTGCTAAAGTTCCCGTTGACGCGTTAACAACGCGTTGTCTATCAATGTATATGTAACACTTTATACTTGCATGCATGTCAAATTATGGTAGTGTGTGTAACATTAATTTTGTTAATTTAATATACTTTTTATGCATTATTTAAAAATATTAGCATTCTCCTTCTCTATATAAACTATAATTGTGCTAAATTTCATGCTCCTCCGTCCGCACAAGTTTTGTAAAAAGGGGTATAAAGTTTTTGCTTCACGTATTTATATATAGACAAATATTTAATATTTTAATTTACTGGGCACATTTTATTGGGCACGTCAAGAGGATGAGTGATGAAAGAATGGTGAGAAAGATATATGAAGCAAAGGTGAGTGGTAAGAGAGGTAGGGGGAGACCTCGGTTGACCTTCGAGAATACATTATCAATGATACTGGAGGAAGGTCACGTAAAAAGCATGAGGACTCCCCGGAAGGCATGCATGAAGAGGTTAATAACTGTGGACGAGGCGAAAGAGGTATGCAGGGACCGTAGCGTTTGGCGCTCCGTTCTTTCTGACTACCCCGCTAGGGATAAGCGTGAAGTTAAGTTAATTTACTGGGTGGGAATCGAACTCACTATCTATCGCGTTTACAGTCGCACGCTTGTGCCTCTACGCCATGACTGACTAAAATATTCGTATACGAAATAACGTTTCATTTTAGTCCATTTTGTTAGAAAGTTTAATTGTTTCTGCAATTTAAACAGCGAGGTCACATTTTGTATTCTGATGTGGTAATTCATGTTTAAAACATAAATTTACCTAGTTAGTTGCTTTTTTATAGTTTAAATATAACTTGTGGCTTGGGATTAAGTTCTGTTCATTTATTTAAAACAAAAAGATTTGAGGGTATATAATTATAATTTGTATACCTAATAGTGAAGCCATACGATGAAGAATGCAAATTCAAATCTTTATACTTTTACATATATAAAGAAACTCAAAAACTTTTGCATTTATAATGTTAGTAGGATACTATGGGAGATATCCTGTAAGGCAGCATAAATTACAACATATTCTTCGCATGACAGGGTATTCAGACACCATACTGGCAGGACACTACATTTACCCATATTCGTCCGAATTCATGACATTTTGTATAGAGTGGTAGAACTTAACCCCGCTCATTGTCTTAACAGTCGTCGTCGTCGTCGTCGTCGTCAGCCAGAAGACGTCCACTGCTGGACATAGGCCTCCCCCATAGATCGCCATGTAGCACGACTGGATGCCTCCTGCATCCAGCGCTTTCCCGCAATTTGGACTAGGTCGTCGGTCCATCTAGTAGGGGGCCGTCCCACGCTACGCCTTCCGGTTCGTGGTCGCCACTCGAGAACCTTTCTTCCCCGTCGGTTGTCGGTTCTACGAGCGATGTGGCCCGCCCATTGCCACTTCAACTTGCATATTTTGAGAATTATGTCGGTGACTTTCGTTCTCCTACGGATTTCCTCATTGCGAATTTTATCACGCAGGGAAACCTCGAGCATAGCCCTCTCCATAGCTCGTTGAGTGACTTGAAGCTTCCTAATGAGGCCAACAGTAAGAGACCACGTCTCAGTGCCATAAGTCATCGCTGGTAACACATCTTAACAGTACAAGGAAATAAAAATAATTTAAATTTAATCATTCTCAAAGGGGGAATCGAACTCATAACCATTTGCGTTTTCTTTCAGATGCTGTCTCATTGAGCCAGTATGGCAAGTTAATCTGGCAAATGTTACTTCCCATCTTCCGATTACTCTAATTACAGTACGAATCGATACCTCGAAATAATCCTCTCCATGGCCAATTAATTATTGATATGGATGTCTTTATATATGACGTTTGTAGGTTAATGTTAATATTAGTATTTGATTCCAATACAAACTATAGTAAAATGTTTGCTTTTTTTTAAATAAATCAAGTATACATACGTAGCTTCACGCTGTATCCCGCATATAGCGGGGTAGGCAGAGGAAACCTGAGAACCTAGTGTTAAAACATTCCGTTCCCCACTTTCCGAATTGAGTCATTGCGTGCTGAGTGGCGGAACTCAACGCCGATAAAACAAGTATTTGTTTTGTAATATTTATTTTCCGGAATTACTTTCACGAAAATCTTGAAATTGGAACAGTATGAAATTTGGTATACTTGAAATTTATATAGAGAAAGAGTGCAGAAAGCTAATTTTTATGCAAAAGGAATGAATTAATTCATAAAATAACTATTACACACATCACTACGCACTTGAATTTTATATTTATACACGCAAACGAATCTAACAAATCGATTAAAATTTACCTATAAGCATTATTGTTATGTGGTACATATAATTGGCTAAACGTCTTGATTATGATGGTTCCGAATGCACTTAGAGGTACCTATATGAGAGTACTACATCTCTCCAGTACTTAAAAAAATAATATGAAAATAATAATAATAATACATAATAAGCACTATTGTTATGTGGTATATATAACTAGTTAAACATCTTGATTATGATTTCGAATTCACTTTAGGTACAACTCTCTCCAGTACTTAAAAAAAATAATATGAAAATAATTTGTTTTTTTTTTATCGGTATACTTTATTGATTTGTTTTCTCTTATATTTTATTTAAAAACTATATCTAAGTAAATAGATTATGAATTATGAAAATTATGAATTGAGAATTATGAATTATAAATTAGATTATGATATGTCAATATTGTTGGAAACATTTGTTGCACATACGTATGTATCCATTATTTTTTAATAATATCACCACAGTGATATAAAATATACGGTTATAAAAGTCCCATGAAACAATATTTTTCGGGCAAATACCCCTATTCGTCATAGCATCGACAAATGGCGTACAATTAATTACATTTCATTCATTCATATGTTGCTAAACTAATATAATTGCTATTTTCGTATGAAATTTGAATTGTTTTGATAATACCTTTTGTACAATTGATATATTTTGATTGGAATTAATATAATATAATGCTTTTAGTTTGTATTATATGGAAATGCCGTTGTAAATAAAGTTTGGTAAATAATCAGTAGATTTTTATTTTTTAAAAGAACGCAATGCCTTAATTCGGTGGAAAGTGGGGAACGGAGTGTCTCAGGTTCCCTCTGCCTACCCCGTTATACGCGGGATACAGCGTGAAGTTAAAAAAAAACAATATAGTGGCCATCGTAGCACACAGTCCGTGTCGGACTGAATATGGTTGGATTCCCCCTTGGAAGAACCATTATATTCAAATTATTATCTTTTTACCGTTCTGGTAGACTCTAGACAAGTTGCAGGATCAAATTTAGTCAATAAACAAGCAATATCGCGAATTCCATCAAAAAGTGGAGGACAAAGTGTTGTGACACTAGGTTCTCTCTGCCTATTTTACTTTGCGGGAAAAGGGTGGAGATAAAAACATAGTGCATATAAAAATATATACGTCTAGTGTAACTTTAAACAAATAATATTAAAATAGTTTAAAATTATTGTTAAAGAAACCAAAAGTAAAAACAATTGTTTAAGGAACTAAAAGGAACAAGTTTCAAATTGTTTTCTCGTTATCCTGAACATCCGGGCAAGGAAATCGGGCTTATCCTATAAACAAATTGTACAGTCATCGGATACGGACACATGTGCCAATTTTTACCAAATATACCAAGTCGAATTACAATAAGTTAAATCAAAATAACTTAAACAAATGAAGAATTAACAAAAAAACTAGATATAATAATAAAATTAACACATATAACACCTGTCGGGGCGCAGAAGCATGAGTGTGCAACTGTAAATGCGATGTAATGCGATGGTTTTGGGTTCGATTCCCATTCCAGGAAAATGGATTTTTTCATTTTCTGGTATTGATAACAAGACAAAGCGCGGCGTTGAATTTCGCCACTCAGCACGTATACCTCAATTCGGCGGAACATGGGGAACGGAGTGTCTTAACACTAGGTTCCCTCTATCTACCCTGCTATATGCGGGATACAGCGTGAAGATGTGTATGTAAGGAACAAATATAATAATGAAATTTTTATATGCACCGTATCAAGCTAAGAGTCTAATATAGTTAAGTACATGTCCCCTTTAATATTTTCTTATACTTCCTCATTCCGAAGATAGCAACCCTTAAAGAATCTGAAAATGTCGCACGACAAAGTTCACTTATTTATTTCGAGGCGGAATGTTCCTATTGGAATAGTTGACAATTCAATTACGTGGATAAAATACTTATGAGGGCAACTTTTTTTTTACTTCAAGTTACAATATCTTTTTGTTATTCTAAGAAAAAATGTATATTTTTGTTTACTTTTTGATAAAAAAAAATATTTATAATTGTGTAACACCTGTCGTGGCGCAGAGGCACAAGCATGCGACGCGTGTAAACGCGATAGGCTGTGGGTTCGATTCCCACTCCAAGAAACGAAATTTTTCATTTCCTGGGTTTGGTAACAAGGCAATGCGCGGTGTTGAGTTTCGCCACTCAGCACGCAATGCCTCAATTCGGGGGAAAGTGGGGAACGGAGTGTCTTAACACTAGGTTCCCTTTGCCTACACTGCTACATGCGGTTTACAGCGTGAAGCTATGTACTTTATTTACTTTTTTTTTTTATTTACTTTTTTATTTTCACGCTTTTTCCCACATATTAGGGTAGACAGAGAGAATCTAGTGTCACTCCTCCTGCGTTTCGCCCGAATTAGAGGCTATGTGCTAAGTGGTGGAACTCAATGCTGCACTTTGCCTAAACAGGGAAATGAAAATAAATAAATATAATTTTATTTTATATTGATAAAATTATGTTTTTACTTGAAAATCGTGGTTATTTGAAACTACGCCGGAGGAGAGAGTTACCGATAGCTAATACCCATGTCACTCCATTAAAAACATTTTTATATCTCTAATTGTATTTTTTACCTCTACTTAATTAAAGATATTAATATCCTACAAATAATTAAAAGTAACATTATTACGAATAGCTCAAAAACGACTCATCAGACCTTAATTACATCGATGCCTGTTAAAAAGTTTAAAATTACAAATGATGCGTACACAATCTGTATGATTCTTTAGTAAGATATTGTTTGATTTCTATAGAAATAATTTTGAATAAGTAAAAAGCTCTAAAATTCAAAAGTAAAGGAAATAGGGAAAATGTTCCCTTATATTTGTTGTAAAGCTCCCATTTATTACTTAAATGAGCTTGAAAATTCTAAAAATTCTCTTTGAGTCATGTTATGGTTTTGTTTTCAAAATAATGCCGGATAACAAGGGCTTTGCTTGCTTTATACTTTTGTTATCATATTCTAAAAGTGATCTTAGGAAAGATTATATGTACTGTTAGTATATTAACTAATTTAGTATTTGTTTTGATGAAAATTGTAAGTATTGTAAGGTAGATGGAAAATAACCTTAAAAGATTGACAGGTTGTGGGTTCGATCCCCACTCCAGGAAATGTAAAATTTAGTATTTTCATTTCTTGGGTTTGGTAACAAGGCAAAACGCGGCGTTGAGTTCCATCACTCAACACGCATTGCCTCAATTCGGCGGAAAGTGTTGAACGGAATTGTTGAAAGAGAAGTGTCTTAACACTAGGTTTTCTGGTTCCCTCTGCCTACCCTGCTATATGCGGGATACAGCGTGAAGTTAAAAAAAAAAACATTGAGATCGCCGGAGTACTATAAAAGTCACTTTTCTTTATCTTTACAGAAATAGTTTATCATAATCAGTATACAGTGGTATTGCGTTATATTCAAGTGCTCAGTGTTAGTAATTAATATTTTAAGAATATAAGTGCTGCGTAACAAGTTTGTAGGAGGTAAACGTATTGAGTGTTTAAGAATTGATATCTCACCGTATATTAAAGTCTATTTTTATTATTCAAATGTCCATTTATCTGGTCTAAGCTAATAGTAAAATACTTATAAATTGACCTGGTACCGTCTGTTGTAGCTTCACGCTTTATCCCGCATGGTCACAGTGTTAAGACTTCCATCCAAGTTCGAAACATTGCAAGCTAAGTAGCGGAATTTAACTCAACTTTGTCTCATCAAATAGAGAAATGAAAATAGTTTAATAATTCCCTCGAGTGTCTTGTAGTCTGTATTGGATTATTCATATAACATAGAAAGACTGACTACCCCAATAGGGATAAAGCGTGAGCGTTCGGTTTATTCTTAGTTTCTGGTAAATTATATTATTTTTCATTGATACATTATTTTGAAAGAAATATGTATAAAAAATAAAACTGAAAAAAAAACCTCACAAGCATTTAAAAAAATTGTATTTTTGATCGACTTTCACAAAAGAAAGATCTTACGAATAGTTTTTGAGTAATTCGTAATAATTTTAACAATTTACTTTTTTAGTGCATTTTAACATTCTTTCCTGCAGAAGCGAGCTATTCGTGCAATCTATAGCTTAGGCCCTAAAGATTCCTTAAGACAAAAATTTAAGGAAATTAATATTTTAACAGTTGCCTCTCAGTACATCTTTGAAAATGTACTGTATGTTAAGAAAAATATTAATAATTTTAACAAAGTTGGCGATGCACATAATATAAATACAAGAAATAGGCTTAAACTTGCAGCGCCTGTAACTCGATTGCATCGAGTCCGCAATTCTTTTATGGGACAATGTGTATACTTTTACAATAGGATCCCAGAAAACGTCCGAGAACTTTCCATTTTACAATTTAAAAAAATTGTAAAAAGACGTTTGTGTGTTAAAGGTTATTACCTAATTAGTGATTTTATAAATGATAACACACCTTGGGAATGAAATGCTCGCTCCAGTCTGTTTCAAAGGTATCATTGCCAATAATAAAGAATTGTAAACCATTGTCGAATATAAAAAAAAAAAAAAAAAAT
>JAKGSA010002717.1:0-14131 GCA_033558755.1 Philaethria dido
TTAACACGCAAAGTTGCACCGGCGCGCAGTGACACCGCACATGTTACACTGTAAACTTAGACAAACGTATAAAGTGTATTTGAATATCCGCTCTACCTTGAGCACATTTGTAATATTCATCTCGTATTTGAACCATTACCCTCGTTATAATTTTAAAGCTTGTTGATATTGTAGATTGTTCCAACAGAGTTTTTATAATAAGTATACTTAGTTTATGAAAATTTTGAATAGGTTCGTAATGGAATTTTTATTTTCCTGGGTTTGGTAAAAAGACAAAGAGTGGCATTGAGTTCTGCCACTTAGCACGCAATGCCTCGGCAGAAAATGTGGAACAGAGTGTCTTAACATTAGGTTCCCTCTGCCTAGCCTGCTATATACGGGATACAGCGTGAAGCTATGTATGTACGTGTGTCATCTATAGGTTAGTAGTTTTCGCCGTTCCACAAAAGATAAGATTTGTTTGGAAGGAATGTTTTAACATTCAAGCCAAGCGCCAAGTATTTCTCAGTAGTAAAGAAACAAACGAAGTTGAGAAGCATACAAAACACTTAGCATTTTTTTGAAACATACACTCTAGACCGAAATGACCCATTCGGATGATGAATGCCGTTGAAACGCCATATTTTTAATTTATCACCCAATAGATAATCCAGGTAGGGAGGTTCATTGAGGCTCTTTGGGTCGGTCGCCGCCGCCCGCCGCGATGCTATTGTTGGGAGCGGCGGCTTCTAACACTTCGTTTTAAGGTGTAGGAGAAGGCGTATAACTTTGCTGCTATCTACTCAATTTTGTTTAATTATTTACATTTAATATTACCTATATAGTAAATTATTCTGTTTATTCGTTGTTTAATACGTAAAGGAAAAACGTTAGACCACTTTTTGCGGAAATTATGCATGTGGAGGATAATTATCGTCATTACAGCTTATGGAAATAACGTATAACAATGATTTTAAAATAATAAAATAAATATTACATACATTATCCTGTGTTATCCTTTATCCTTTCGTATTAAATAACGTATACGTTGCTATGGCAACGCGTATTTTACGGGTAGTTCAATACATAACGTTTTCTATTCCATAAAAAAATATTTAAATCAAATGTGGTATTCAAAAAGTTTTTGTATTGGACCTCATATTTATATAACTAAGCCTCGGTTTGCGTTAACTACAAGTGTTGCTAGTAATAAAAGGGACGTCTCATTTATTATTAACAAATATTTCGCGCTGAATACCTTCGAAATGATTCCAACGGAAGGCGCCACATTTATTTTATTTTATTTGTTGCATACAATGAGTATGAAAGCACTTTGGCGGTCATTTTTTGCATTAGATGACAGGAAATTGTATGAATAAATGGAAAAAAATGTTTAGCTATGCATGCGTGGGGTAAAGGCAGTTGCGCGCGTTTAAGTCTATTGTTTGCAAGTGCGCTTGCGCATCACATTTAGGATTACAGTGATTTTTCTTACAATACATTTATCAACTGTTCTTTATCACCAATTTACGGTTGCTTCGTAAATATTTAATCCATTAAATTTTATAATTTAAACTTTTTATGATATGTTTTTAACTTTATGTTTATATAAAATTTAATAAATATATGTTCTTAGCTTAACTACAACTGACACAACTCCGATCTGTCGACATCAATCTGATCTTTTATTTTTCAATAGCTAAATATGTTTTTTATTAATTTAACTTACATGAAATGAATCATATAGGTATTCATTTAGGTGGTGGTAGGAGGTTCGTCCTCCGTCTGGCTCGCGACCACTATCATGTCAAAGACGAACCGCCAAATATCTTATGATGTGTTCCGGTTCGATGGCATGTAAGCCAGGTTTTCCCCTTTCCCACCCATCCTTTCACCCAAAATGTGGTGGTTCCGATAGCGGACTACTACATTATCCTCCCACTTACCATCAGGCGGTCCTTCTGCTCGTTTGCCATCCGGTATCCATAAAAAAAAAAAAAAAAAAAATTGCATTACACTAGGATATTGAAAGAAGAAAATTATTACTATCATTTAATTTCATTGATGTTTTTTGACAATTCTCTGTATAATATAGCTAGACTTTTACGTGTGAAAAGTAGATAACCAAAATTCTAAATACGACGTGTTGTAAGGCGTGTCGTATCTTGTCGACACAAGCAAACGATTAGCAGTCAGGCAAAAAAATCCTAACAAAAACAGACAATGGTATCGGGACCATGAAAAATTTCAAATAAAACAACTATTGTATCGAACCGTTTTATAAGACTCGTTTAAATATGCACATATAATTCTGTGTATACACGAGGGATCTGTATCCTTGTTGTGTTTAGGTATTTATGATTACTAATAAAACAAGATAGATAGTCTACGCAGTATAAAGACTCCATGATAGAGATATGAAGATATTATTAATAATAGCTTATAGCATATAAATATGTATTTTTAAAGCATATTAAATTGTGTTATGTTCAAAAATTAATATGAATTATTGTACACAGTTTTGTAACAACGTCCACAAAATGGGCATAAAACCATTATAGGTATACAACCAACGCTGCATCACATGTAACCGTAGCTTAAGGGTGAAATATTGCGACGTCATCATTTTCCTACGGATTTTGTAAACGCACATAATTGCCCGTATAATATTAATAAGGCTGAAATATTACCTGTCGTCGATTTCGACATGAATTCCTTTATTTTGGGCGATTTCGTATGTGTTCAATGAAAAGTTCAATGAAATTTCAGCGCAGAGCAAATTGATTTACTAATTGAGTAGACCCTGGTCTATTATTTTATTTATTATATATTTGAAGAATAAAAATCCAATGCACAGTTTATTTGTGAACTCTATAAGTTAAAAGACAAAAAACAATATTACTTAAAATTGTTTCTATAAGCTAAATTCGAATCGTGACCACTTGCAAGAAGCTTTTCTGAATCAATATAATTTAAGTTTATTACGTTTGGCGTAAGTAACCTATTTATATGAAAATTGTATAAAAATAACGTTTCTATCTGAAACGTAAATAATTCATGAAAAATAAATAATATATACTAAATAATGAAATGTTAATAAAATAGTCCATTTTCCAAAGTGATTGGAAACGGTATTGTCGTTCAGTTAAGAGAAATAAACGCTCTATTGTGAGCGAGTTCCAAATCATTAATATCGTGCAAAGAAATATCAAAGAAAAGAAGGTGAAGAATAGAATTTTTTCGCTCTCCTCAGCGTCTATGTTCCAGTTATGAAAAATGTTTATGTCATTTTTATTTATCGGTGCAGATGAATGGTCATTGAACTCTACAATATCCCTTATTCATGTTCAAGTTTTTACTAAACGAGAAAAATAAGAAATGCAAATCATTAAAAAATAAAGTAAGTATAAAACTTTTTTCATACTATTATAAAGTATGTGTTATATAAGTAACACTTTCATGAAACAGGTGAACATGTTTTTTGTTAGAAAAAATATGTAATATGGCGGCTAGCCTGCGACAGACGTCTGAAGTCTGTTCCAGTCTGTGGATGCGCGTCCACAGACAACTAATAAAAAGAATGTCATAAAGCAAACACTGCGCTTATAGTATCCAGCCAGAGCGAACGTTCCCACCCTTCAAAGCCTGTCACCGCTGGAGATATGAGCCTAATTTATAATATCGCCTCCGTTGATACACTCGATAAAAAACCGTCACACGAGATCACTTGATCATTACCAAGACGTTTTACTTTGTGCGTTGGAAATGTGTTAAAATTATACTTTTTGTTCTTTGAAATAGGCTGTTTACTAATATGATTGATGGCCTTTAGGGACGATTATTAAAGATATATTTCAAAAATGTACTAATAAATAAATTCATCTATTTTCCAAACTAAACCAAAACACATGATCTATATTCCTTTTATAATGAATTACTTCTTTAATAAATTAAGTATAATTTAAATACTCCACAGTACCTAATCTGCCTGCTTCAAATAAAAAACAGTCGAAATTTCGATAACTATGGTACCTATAGACTGCTGTGGAATCGCAATGTTAATGGGAAACATTCCTAACCGATTTATCACACTAATATTCTGTATTGATATCATAAAGGAACAAGTAGTGACGAGTTTGAAGCTCGAAGCGCAAAAAGCGCCTTGAGCAATACTTTGAAGAGCCGCGCGAGCTTCGTGGCTTTCAAATGTACACATACATGTACCAATCATACATTCATATATAAAATTCTACGATTTAAAATTTAATAATATACCACAATATTTATTTTTTGTTAGACAGTGAAAATTTTATAAAGCTCGTGTCATTCTATTATGTACTGACTTATGATTTCTTTTTTTTTAAATTAAAACCAAGTATTGGATATCATTTTCTTACTTAATTCAAATCAAAATTCCCTCCTACAGTGAGTCCTAATAATCAAGATAAGTAAAGATACATAAATATGCAAATGACATTATTATATTAATAGCATTGAAAACGTGTAGAAATTTAAAAAGTCATTATAGAAATGTGTTTTATATTAGAAAATATAACAGATTTGAATAGAGTCAGTTTCAGGGAAGGTCGTAACAAATCATCATAACGTCATGCGCCTCTAATTATCCTGGCTGCCATTCTGATGATAAAATCTCAATCTCTAAACTAATCCATCGGTTGTGTGACTAACTCGGCAGGAATGCGTGCGAGCCCAGTCGGTGCGCGGGAGCAGGGGTGGCGCGGAAACCTGCTTGCTGGGAAAAAACGCCGAAAACCTCATATACTGATATATATTTTTACAAATGTAAACTCTTTTACAACTCAATAAGGAACTAATTTCAGAATTACTTTAATAAAATGTTTAGTCCTTTTTATCATATAAAATAAAAAGTTAGCGCCGGCGACAGTGCACGCGCAATCGTGGTAGAGATTTCTTGGCGGATATCGTGTTCTTTATTGACATTACCCAAAAAATTACATGATTTGCAAATACAAGTGCAATCAAGTATTTAGATTATAAGTTTCTTTGCACAAGCTTATAGTAAATATAAGAATAAATGCATTTTCAAAGACGACACATATTACATGCAGATATGTGAGTGTGTGGGTGTTTTGAGTTCTTTGATAAATCACGCAATTGCCAGTTCTACGATAGCTATAACGTGCGACATTTCCCGGCGGAACGAAGCGGCGTTTTATATTTCGCCACAATGAGCATCCGTCGCGAGCGGCAAACTCTAGACAACACACTAGCGCATTGCTTTACGTAGTTGTAGTTGATTCTTATGGATCCACACATAGAAACTATAATGCAATAAATAAAAATCAACGCTACAGACATAAATCTAAGGGAGCTCGACAATGCCACTGTAACACCTCCACGGAACTCGCACTCCGACACTCTTAATAGAGCCTACAGTTGTATATGTGTGTAGAGCGTGTAACATAGAGGCTTTTGTTGGAAGGACGCCGGTCAGCAGAAACATTTTTAAGTGGAATAAAAGCTTTATTAGAATTTTGCAAATATACACACAAATACAGATAAATTCTGGCACTCCTTGGAATTTTATTCACGTTGAATCATGTCTAAAACTGCCCAATATATAAGCAAGTTGTGGATTTTAATGCCACTCGGATTTATACGAGTATTTAAAAATTAGGAGTTATATTTAAAATTAATCAATGACCGAGATCTTGATTGATGTTAAATTTTTTATTCTGTTTCTATTGACTTTTTTTAAAGGTAGCGTTTGTTTTTTTTTATGTCTTGTATACTCATCTGTTATATTATATATAGATATTAAAGGTTTTATGGTAATTTCATATTATGTTAGTCTGTAATTGAGATAACTATGTAATAATGGATGTATTATAGATAGGCATACTATATAAAATGAATTCAAAGCTAGCTAAGTATTAAGTTGAAGAAAGAAAGATTTGACATCATCATCTGTTTCCCCAAAAAGAAAAAAATAAATAAAAAGATTGTGGGTATATATTTCTATTTATTGGTGAATTGTGAAAAGAATTTTCCGTGCTAGTAATGCGGCTATAAATCTTTCAGCTAACATTAATCATTGGCGAAACTTGACGTCAGAAATTTCGCTTGCTTTCCTAAACCTAACGTAAGGTGTACGTTGGGAAAAATTTCAAAGAGGAAAAACAAGTAGTTGTATGATATCACTATCATCAAAAACATTCAGAAAGTTAGCTATTCGTTAATATTTAATGTAAAATATTTGTATTTAACTTTTCACTCGTAATCGGGTCAGCGCTGTCGAAAATGTTTTGTATATTTTTAGAGCACTTAATTGTTCACTGTGAGTGATTTTCAACGAGGTGCAGCATTTTTATGTTATATAGATTTGAATGTATGTATAATTTAATAAATGTTTTGATTTTTTTTTGATCCAATAATTTGTGAAATTGTGATGTGTTACTACATTTACATTACGGCTCAAAAAAAACCTTACCGGAATACCCTAATCTTTGTGAAAAGACAAACAAAAACAAATCTTATTGTATTAATTAGTAGATAAATAAATATTATTTACCTTTTTTATTGTAAAACACATTTCTATTTACTAAAAAATTGTAATAATGAAAGGCAATTTTTAATGCAACTTTTAATATTGAATTACTTTCTTTTAGTCGCCTTGTTAAATAGTATCTACTTGTAATTAAAGTACAAATCAATATCTATACCTAAATTGGTACTAGGCTACTAACGTACGTATAGTTTGTTCTTTTGCTTTCGATACGTAGAATTTCTCCGTTACTCAGTGACTGACAGACACCGCACAGCTAAAACTACTGAACCTAAAAAATCTTATAGTTAAGTTTTTTACAAAAGTTCTAAAATTATAATAAATAATAAAAATATGTGTAGGTCTGTCGTAGCGCAGAGGCACAAACGTGTGACTGTAAATGTGACAGGTCGTGAGTTCGATTCTCACTCCAGGAAATGAAAATATAAATATAATATTTAGTATTATCATTTCCGCGCTCTGGTAGCAAGGTAAGGCAAAGCTTGGCGTTGAATTCTACCACTCAACACGCAAAGTGGGGAACGCAAATGTTAAAAGAGAACGGAGTGCTAAGGCTTTTTTTTTTTTTCGAATGGATACACATGCTGTTGACCCTAGCGGTCTTTACAGCGACACCGGGGGGGTGAGGGAAGAGGGTGCTCAGTCCCTGCGAAATGCAAGCACTAAATGGCTGCTCGAGAGGATGCCGACAGGCGCAAGGGCGTCCCCTGTGGGACTAGGACCTCGGCTTGCGAGAGTCGTGCGGGCGGGGAGTGCTACGGCACCACACTAGGTTATATAGCGTGATGTTAAAAAAAAAAACAAAATGAAAATATGTACTATCAAGCAACTGGAAAAAACGAACGTTTTTATTTTATTTATGTACAGATAAGAAAATTTACAGATGTTACAATCTAAGGCTATTAGCGAAGTTCGCACAATTCATACGACGTGTTGTAATCCGTCCGCCTCGTGACCCGCCTCGTACTGTGTGACCTACATGTAAACGTGCAAAAAGCAACGCTACCCTAAATCATATGAAATATTACAAAGAGTATTTTTATTCGGGTTAAAGGTTCATAATTTATTAAAGGTTAAACCGCTAATAACTTTATGTGGAGAAAATTATTGTAATTCTTATAAAACAGCTTCACGCTTTTTCCGCATAGCTCTTAGAAGTTAGTGTCTGTATTCTTCACGCCATTCTAAGACGTCACCTGTTGAGTGGCGGGACTCAATGCCCCGTTTTATTTTACCAGAGCGGAGATATTTTTTTTATGGGTAACGGATAGCAAATGAGCAGAAGGACCACCTGATGGTAAGTGGTTACCTTCGCCCATGGACATCTACAACACCAGAGATGTTGTAAATGCGTTGCCGACCTTGAGGATACAGATGGAAGGGGGGGGACAATGTAGTAGTCCTCTATCAGAACACCACATTTTGGGGAAAGGATGGGTGGGAAAGGTGAAAACCTTGCTTACATGCCATCGAACCGGAACACATCATTAGATATTTGGCGGTTCGTCGAACGGCGGTCGGAGGACGAACCTCCTACCACCAAACTACTGGGATGCCCGCCTCTTACGGGACGCTACCCAGCCGCGGAGGGATATTGTATTCTAACCCCGTCCACTCAGAGGGAAAAAGGTACGATAATAATAAAAGTATAATTAATCCGCCGAGTGAGGATTGAATCCATAACTAACCGTATTTAAAGTCATACACTGTCTGCCTGTCTGCGCCACGATGGTCAGAATATTCCTATGGAAAATACTATTATTATTACGAGTATATAAATGATGTTTATTTCTTTACTATAATTTTTTGATTTGGTTTCCAGTTGTTCTGGCCAATGATTAATATTCCATTTAAATATACGAAAAAGAAATATTTGAGCTACGAAACATAAATATGTGTGTCGTATGCCTATGATCTAAAGATATATTATTTTATGATCTAAACAATGACATTAAGCATTATATAAATACTAGCTTTCCGCCCGCGGCTTCGCCCACGTGAAATTCGGTTATATCGCGCGATATAATAAGGAGTATCCTATAGTCTTTCCCAAGGTCTAGACTATTTGTCAAAATTAGTTAAGTGGTTTATGTGGTGAAGTTGTAAACAGTTAAACAATTTTACATGATTTTATGTTTGACAATAAGGAATTTCCATACAAACTTTCATCCCCTATTTCAACCCCCTCTATTATTTTTTTCGCGATAAAAAGTATCCTTTGTCCTTTCCCAAGTTTAGTTCTATCTTCATACCGAATTTCATCAAAATCGGTTCAGTGGTTTAGGCGTGAAAGCGTAACAGACAGACAGACAGACAGACAGAGTTACTTTCGCATTAATAATATTAGTAAGGATGATTATGTACTGCTATAGTTATTTCTACTTTCAACTTACTACTACTGCATCTCTAGGACGTTCTTCTTCTTTTGGGTGAAACACACGTGAATATCACATATTAATTTATGTTACTTATATTTTTTATGAAGCAAAACAATATTTATCAATCGTCAATGACTTACAATTATCTTCTTAATAATTTCTAAGGTATAATTGAAAAAAATTAAAATGTACATTCGATGCTTCTATCTCGTATTCAGTACATGTTATACAATTTCTGCTTATTTCTTCATAGATTTAAATACGGGAGAAACGTTTATGATTTAGGTTTCTTTCTAGCGGCAATTTACGAGCATATGTCAAGACCGTGTTCAGATATTAATATCTTCGTAATTTATTGGCGTACGTACATTTTGTTATGAATTATGTATCAAAATTGCCAATAACTCGGACATGATCGCAAACGTGGCAGTAAATAGTTGTACCTCGTAAAAACGTAATAAACCGCAGCCAGGGCTCGGCTGGTGTGAGGAAACACGATTTTGAACAATGTGCACTTTTACGATGCCTATAACTCCCTAAGCGCTTTTACAATTTTTATACATTTCGCATGATTTTCTATTGAATGAAAGAGTTTAATTAATTTATATTCATGGAATAATGGTTATGGCAATTGATATTTCGTGCACCACTTGAGCTTGTCGAAATATATGCTTCGCAGTGAACGAGCTACGAGCCTATTCGAAGCTTTTCATATATAAATATCGAATGACATGAGTTTTAATTTTTCGTACACTTTTATTTTTACTTTATTTATGTATTCCGTCATTTTAAAAACATAGCATGTTGGTTGACGATATATAACTCAACGTTTGATCTTACCCGGAAATTTTTTATGATTTAAATCTAGACAATCCCCAAAATGGGAATCGAATTCATAATCACCATGTATTAAAAGTTTTCCAATTACTAAAGAAACTATTAAAAGATATTATTATTACTATGCTATTATTACATACATAGCTGATACAGCGTGAACGCTGTATCCCGCATATAGCAGGTTAGGCAGAGGGAACCTAGTGTTAAGACACTCCGTTCCCTACTTTCCGCCGAATTGAGGCATTGCGTGTTGAGTGGCAGAACTCAACGCCGCGCTTTGCCTTGTTACCAAATCGAATCGAGCGGGAATCGAACCCACAACCTGTCCCGTTTACAGTCGCACGCTTGTGCTTCTGCGCCACGACAGGCGTTTATGCTATTATTACTTTGCTAGTATCCAATTGTATAAAATGCTATTCGCTAATAAAAAAATAAATTAAAGCATTCATTTTATATACAATATTTCACCTTTTTCA
The DNA here is from genome assembly GCA_033558755.1 of Philaethria dido. Taxonomy (NCBI): domain Eukaryota; kingdom Metazoa; phylum Arthropoda; class Insecta; order Lepidoptera; family Nymphalidae; genus Philaethria; species Philaethria dido. The sequence continues at coordinate 10,218 of JAKGSA010002717.1, forward strand.
ACCACCGACAGTCACGATCATGTTGCAGCTGGGATTACGTGACTATACTGGTGATGTTCCTATGCATATTTTTTTAGCTTTATACCGTTCCGTAGCAAAAAAGGTACCTCATATTCTTTTACCAACACGGATCTCTTGCATACAGCTAGGTAAATTGAATATATCTAATAAGACAATCCGTTCTGTAATGTCCTTTTTAAATTTCAAAAGCATTTTAGATAATATAAACCCAACGTTGCGCTTTCGTCTTACGAGAGCAGATAAAAATAATTTAAAAATAAATTGCAAGAGTGAAAATCGATGTCAATGTCGGTAAAATACTTATATTTATCAATTTAAATTTTGCAAAAGCAATATGTAATATTTTCAATTACAACTGCAAATCGTAAAAATGAAACTTAGCTGTTTGCAATATCGCTTATTTCTTGTTAGCGCAGCAAACTGCACCCATCAACGGGTTCAGGTAATGAAATTTACTATATATAATCAAAATAACGCAAGAATATAATTTATTTCTGCAGAAAGGAAATTATCTGCTGGAGTAAGTTTCCTTTTCAGAATACCTACTTTTGCCATTTATTTTTATTGAAAATTACTATTGTTAAAACTACAATATGGTCTTTTTTTCTCTCACATAATTTTATTTTATGTCCCTATGGCATAAAACTAGCCATAAAAATAAAAAAACAAAAAAAAGTTTATGTTTGTAGAACAGTGGGTTAATAATCATTTTCGTACTTGAAGTAACAGCCCCTTTAGCAATATGTATGTCACTTTATACAAAAACGTTTGCCATTCAATGTAAATGCGTGTATAATTTTTTTAATTACTACAATTGTAATATATTAATATGAAATATTTTGGATTTATCCACATGTCCATATGATTTATATCAAATCATACTCATCATATACTATTCTACTATCATCTTATACTCTTCCGTTCGCATAATTTTCGTGAAGAGGTAAAAAAAAATATCATATTGATATTTAAATGTTATCATCATAAGTGTAAGATATATTATATACTAGCTTTCCGCCCGCGGCGTCGCCCGCGTAGAATTCGGTTATATCGCGCGACATGGTAAGTAGTAGCCTATAGTCTTTCCCAAGGTCTAGACTATCTGTCAAATTTTTTTTCACGATAATAAGTATCCTATGTCCTTTCCCAACTTCAGTTCTAAATTCATACCGAATTTCATCAAAATCGGCTCAGTGGAGATAGAGTTACTTTCGCATTTATAATATTAGTAAGGATTCTTTATTGCACTTAAACAACATAAAAGAAAGACAAACAAAGTTTAGTACACAAAGGTGGACTTATCTCTAAAAGAGTTCTCTACCAGTTAACCCGTAGAAGTGGATGAGTGCATAACAGCGGGATAGAGTATCTGTGCAATAACCAGAAATAAAAGAGAGATAGAGAAAAAAAACCAAAACTAATAATAAACATAAATAACACATATACATAAATAAAAGTCCTCCGTCTGGCTCGCGACCACTATCATGTCAAAGACGAACCGCCAAATATCTTATGATGTGTTCCGGTTCGATGGCATGTAAGCCACTATATTATAAAAAAAAACACAAAAAACATATCAATTCTACATAAACGTAATCTTGGTCCGCACTTGGTTAACTTGCCATACGTTGAGATTCTCGTATTCTTCAATGCAAGCATCCACCTGAAGAAAACAATTTAAATTAAAATTTGCCTGGCGCAAGTTCAAGCCTGCGACTGTAAAAGAGACAGGCTGTGGGTTCGATGCCCACTTCAGGAAATAAAAATAATTAAATAATATTTAGTATTTTCATTTCCTCGCTTATATTTTCGGTAACAATTCAACACACGTTGAATTCCGCCATTCAGCACGCAATGCCTCAATTCGACCGAAAGTGAGGAACGGAAATGTTAAAAGAGAACAGTGTCATAACACTAGGTTCTCTCTCTCCCTCTGCCTACCCTGCTATGTGCGGGATATAGCGTGAAGCAAATAAAAAAATTAGATGTGTTATTAGTTAGTTCGTGGATCAATTTCATTCAAATCTCTACGAACAATAAATGGTGAATTATGCGCAACATATCAAGAAATTTTGAACGTTTTTCATTTACAAGAGTATGATATTCATTAGGTCCATACATTTGCTATACTTCATTTCACTTCATCAAATTAGTTCTCTAAATATTATAATAATTATTGTCATCATATCAAATCCGGAAATAGTTTGACGGGTTAGTCGTTTTTATATAAATTGTAAGAAAAAAGAACAGATGATATTCCTGAACAGGCAGAAATCTTTTAGATTATTGAAATTTCGCTGTTATACCTCTCAGTCCTACTTCTACGGGATACAATCTCTAAATTTATTTTTGTTTAGTTAGTTAGTAACTTGTAGACTTTGAAGCGATGCTCAAAATCAAAATCAAATAATTTTATTCAAAGAAAGAAGTTACAAGCTTCATTTTTTGAACGTCAAATAATTTACCACCGGTTCACTAAACTTAATACCTCAGAACTGAGAAGAACCGGCGTAAGAAACTCAGCGGGACTTTTTTTTCCTCAGTCAATACTTTACAATTATTTATTAGTGACAATGATACCTTTAAAATAGACTGGAGCGAGCATTTCCTATGGAGTATTCGTTTCCCACAGAAGTTTGGGTTCTACCATTATTTTACACGTTTTACGCTCCTAGAGTAAAGGATCGCCGATCTGAATAACGAAATCATCCACAGTAATTTTGTCCTCAGAAAAATCTCAGGTCAAATTTTTAAAATATCAAGTAAGATTTTGTAATTTTTTTTTTATAGCCTTCTCTTAACTTTTTTACTACTTAGCAACGATTCATTTAAAATCTTAAATCAATTTTTAATAAAAACGAAATTTTATATTAGAAATAAAAAAAAGTATAAATCAAAGTATTGTTACACAACAATATTTTTATGTATTCATTTCTCTTTTTGTATGAACCTAACCACACCTACTCATACAATTGGATACCTTCCCGATAAAAACTATTAAATAAATAATTTTAATTAAAACTGCTATAATGTTGCTTTTTAAGTTATTTTTTGTTAAATAATATAATATAATTATTAAAAATAATGAACACTTATTTAATATTTCCACTTTATCCTTGAATATTGATTAGCCTGTTATTGCGTTAATCACGGTTTCAAGTCATTATTTTTAATCTTCAAAGCGCATAAATATTAATTAACTAAATAATGACCACACGTAAAATCTATGTAAATATTTCACAACATTACCATGAAAATAACATAAAGTCAAAGTCAAAGTCAAATAATTTTATTCAAAATAAGAAGTTACAAGCTTCATTTTTTGAACGTCAAATAATTTACCACCGGTTCACTAAATTTAATGCCTCAGACCTGAGAAGAACCGGCGCAAGAAACTCAGCGGGACTTTTTTTCCGCGGCAATAAAATTTGTGTTGTTTTTTTTTTTTTTTTTTTTTTTTTTTTTTTCATAGGTATATAAATACATTTTTTTTATTTGCCGAAGAAGTTTGCACACGCAATTAAGATGAATAAAGCATAAACTCATAGTCATTCCCAGATAATTTATGAAATATTTGGATAAGAAAAGCATTTCAGAAGCATATATAAAATTGAACAAAGTTGGAGTTAAAACGCCCCGCATAGGACAAGAAAATTTTTCGTACATTTCTAAAATATCTTTGTTATCCTGAATCTGAACAGAAACTAAAATAATATGAAAATAATAAATTTTCGTAAAAATTCTTGTATTGCTTTTACCATAGAGTAAACCAGTAGAGTAAAGTAGGACTACAACTTTAAATTTGTTTCTATTCATTATTCTAACTGTGTATATTTTCACAGATCTCACGTACTTTTTTAAAAAAAAAAATTACTAGTATTTTTTTTTTTTTT